>VDFB02193867.1:767263892-767406570 GCA_007258455.2 Sequoia sempervirens | reverse complement strand
CACACTCTCCAATTCTCTCCCACTCTCTCCCACTCTCTTCCACTCTCTCCTCCCTCCCTTCTACCCTATCTCCCACTCTTTGACTCTCCCACACACTCTCCCACTCTCTCTTCTAGTCTCTACCACTGTCTCCCACTCTCCCACTCTCTCGTACTCTCTCCCACACTCTCCCACTCTCTCTCGCACACTCTCCAACCATCTCTCCCACTCTCCCACACCTTTTCCCACTCTCTCCCACTCCCTCCCACTCCCACCCTCTCTCACCCTTTCTCCCACTCTCTCCCACAAGCATACATACATACATATAGGCATACATACAAGCATGCATACATAGATACATACATGACATACCAACATAAATATACATACAAACATATCAACAAAGACTTATTAACGTGGCATTTAACTAAAGGAAGACATAATGTGAGTGTGTTATGTGTTGCTAGACATGTTCCCCAAAGAAGCAAAAAAATGTCAAAACTAACACATAATGCAAGCACATTATAACGCGCTCGCGTTATATTTTTCTTTGGGAATCCTCAAGCCTTAGCTTTGGTATTTTCTTTGGAATACCAACACAAAGGCTTGGAGGGTATTCCCAATGACTAGAGACATTTTTTTGCAAATTCTACAATTTTTCACATAATCGAGTTTGTGCTCACCGTCAAGATTGCATTTGGTTCAATATCGACAAAATTAAACACATGGAAAATGTTAGGTTCTCTCTTATCTTTCCAAAGATGTAATTTGTTTCACTTTTTGACAATGTTAAGCCTTTCATCCATAATTTCATTTTTTTGTATGTCTATTTTTTGTCAAAAATTAGTGTTTGGTGTTTTTTTTGTTATAAATTAACTATTCATTGAAATTTCAAATAAATTACCTTTTTAGAAACTAGACTTCATTCTACAATTTTTTTATTTTTTTAAAATATATTACTTTCCAAAATTTGTAAGGGGAGCACGACCAAAGTTTTGCTTTTTAGGAAGATCCCACTTAGAAAATTAGTAAAAAATGAAATATTCATTAAAAAATAATCAAAAAAATTGTGCATCAACTAGATACTATTAGCTAACTTCTAACTATTGTGATTTTAAAAATACTACAAAAAATTTCACCATGATAGGATCGTAGAGTAGTTGTTATGTTATGTTTTTCTAACAAAAAAAAAAGAAATTTGTGTACATCCCTCTTTTAAACCCCTTAATTTCAACCATTTTCAAAATAAATTAGTATTTTAGAAAGTAGACTCAAAGCACTTTGATCCTTGTTTTTGTTCTATCTCAAAATTTTGAGTGTAGTTATCCTCAATTTCATGTCCAAGGTCAGTATTTCTTGATTTCAAAAAAAAGTGGCCACTTAAGCTCCCTTTTTGGGAACCATCTTTGTGCACTTACCCCTTGGGTAATCCAAAATGATTTTTTATAGGGGATGATGCAAGACGTTAAGAAATTTAGGTCTCTTCCATGTCGACCTAAAATATTTTTCTTTGTTTTCACTCTCTTTGTGTCATTATTCCTATTCTATGATTATTTGGGGAACGATGATAGTTACGAGCTTTATAACAACATTATACTGACCCTAAATCTATGGATCCCCTATATAATTTTGGGATTTCATTGTGGGGATGACCCCTTTTCATGATGTAGCTTTATTTGGAAACATATGACTTGGCATAGGGCTTTCCAAATAAGCTAGATCATATCCTCTTTATTGTTAGCATTTATCTTTTGCTACTTTAAAGTAATTTCTCACAACATGGTGTTTAGTAATTTCTTTAAAGTGGGGGAATACATTGGAATTATTCTTTTTTTCTTTTCATGTTTCATGGTGTAGTATTCTTCATGTGATGTGTCTTTCACTTTGTGGTAACATCGGGTGCGATGTCCTCAAGAGTGTGATCTCTCTTAGCATATTATATTCCTCTTAGTGGATCAATGCGACACATTGAATCCCCTAATTTGTAAATATTCTATTCCTCAATTGGTCCTCTCTTCGAGACATTGAGCACAGTGTTCCCTAAGTTAAGGAGTTACATGAACTAAGCAAGACTCCTTTGAATGTTCCTTACACTATTTTTGCATTTAGAATTTTTGTTATATGGCCACCTTGCATAACACACTTTTCTCTCCTATGGTTCCATCTTGTTTGTTTGTGAGTATCAACCATAAAAAGTTTTTCTTGCATCATGAAGCTTGAAGTTCATTGATGTGTGGCACCTTATCAAAGTTATCAAGAGGTATAGCTTTGGTCTAGTTGAATGAGAAGACGAATTTAGGCATGAATTTCCCATAGCCACTTGCTTGTCTATGTGAGTGCACAGGTCGATCGTGTGCATATGCGTCTCACCATTTGGATACTCACCCAACATAAAGCCTAAAGTTCTATTACCTTAGAGTGAGTGTGCATTTTTCAAAAAAATAGCTTAGATTTGATCCACAACATGCAGGACAAATAGTTGAAGCTTGATCCACCCCTTTTTTGTTTTATTTTTTCTTTTCTTTGTCTTTGGCAGTGCATAATTGTACCTTGTTGTTGCTCCTTATATCCTTTTCATGTGTTCTCTTTTTTTCTTATCTTGGTTTTCCATAGGATCATGATCAAAGGGGCTTGCTCAACCATCTTGATCATTGTCATCCTATTTTACTGTACTGTGGAATAAAGGACCTCTTTCTTGGCATGGGAATAATTCATGATAAATTGGACTTAATGAGGCCTTGATTCAAGTGTGGTGAGTCATTTTATGCATCCACACTAGGTCTTGGACCCTTCCAAATTGAATAACATCCTTTCAATGATGTCTTGTAAAGGATTTGTAAAGTGTTGTAAGATACTTTCACACTTTTCTAGACTTAATAAACTCATTTCTCTATAATTTAGCATTATAAAATGTGCTTAATAAAATTATCACATCAATTTACAAGGCTTGTGAACTAAACTTAATGATAAACTAATGTTCTAATGTGTCTTACACATTCACATTGGTTCCTGTGCCTTCCTAGGTTGTGTGGACCTCAGTTTAGTGTTGTAAAGTGTATTTAATCACACTTTCACTTTGAATTTTTTTCCCAAGCTACATCATCACTAATAGGCCCCTATTACCCCATATGATGCAGCCTAAGGAAATATTTGATAAAATACCCAACAAAGTTACAATTTAAACCTTATTTCCTTATCTCCTAGCATCCTAACTGTCAAAATGGCCCCTATGGAACCCATTCACCATCAATTGTGAATCAGTCCCATCCAGGTGGGACCCATTAAGCATGGGTGGTGAATGAGTCCCATTTGGCTCATTTTTTATGTTTGAGTGAGAAAAAAATGATATTTAAGTATATTATTTTCACATGTCGGCCTTAGGGATCCAATATTTAGGCTAGTAAAGTGAATTTCCTATAAAATTAACACTCTAAACCCTAATTGACATTCATTATTCATTATCCATCCATCATTCTTCCATCTCAAGTCAAGCAACTTAGGGTTTCATCATTTCAAGTCACCAAGATATCAATTTTCAGACCTTCAAGGGAAGATCCTTCATTTTTTTTTGCAGACTTTAGAGATAAAACATCAAGGCAAGGTAATCAACTCCATTATTGCATTTTTCATTCCATTCTTTCATCATTTTGGCTTAATTACCTAAAAGGGGTTTGACCAAGGCAAGCCCCCATGCCCTAACATCTAACATCTCTCTTTCTTGTCTCGTGTGTTTACAAATTTAGGCATCTTGGAAGCTTGGAAATCATTAAGAATCAATTTGCAAAGGTTTTTAGGTCTTCTCTTTATTGATAAAGTCAAAATATCAACAAAAACCCACTTTTAGGTTCAAAAATTAGAGTTTTAGAAGGGGACACTTATAGAGAACCAAAGTGTAGAGTGAGAACTCCACATTCCACATTTGAATATTCAAAAATTTAAAAGTGGACTCATTCACCATGGGTGGTGAATGAGTCCCACTCCAAGGTCAATTTTTTGTTTTCTACATTTTTAGATACCCTTTTGTTCAAAACAGGTTTCGACAAAGTTTTGTAGAACTGGGACTAATTTGTCTAGAATGGTGAATAAGTCCCATTAGGCCTAAAAATTAGCATCAAAAACATTCCAGAAGCCATTTCTAGCCTTCATCCACATTCGAGGTGCACACTTTCAGTTTGGTTTATTTATGTTACAATTTGAATTCATTTCTAGGTGTTCTTGCATTACATAATGTGTTTTCAAACATTCTTTGTTTCCTTAGATTCCATTCATTAATCAATTAATATTATTAGTTTCTCACATTAAAAAATTGCATCTAGGTATATTGCATCCATATTCCATCCATATTGCATTGATTTTGAGTGTAGAAATAAGCATTTTGGCCCTCCTTTCTCCTTTTAGGTGATAACCCTACAAGTGCTAGAAAGGATTAGGATGCTAAAAATATATGCTACACTTACTAGAATTGGTACATGTGGACCCCTCTTGCTGTGTGTTGGTCTAATTTAGTGTGAGTTTGAAGCAAGTTCCTACTCTCACTAAAGTGGGTGTTGAAAATCAAGGTGAAGAAATTTTGCAATATGAACTTAAATGTGTGAATGCAAATATGAAATATGTAGATTAACCTTAGCCTTAGTGTGAAGAAAGAATGAGAGAGAGAGATAGAAAAATATAACACATGCAATAATAGATTTATGTGGAGAAACCTTGAAGGGAAAAAACTCCACCACTGAAAGAGATGCAAGTATATTACTAATAATCTGAAATATTACATGCATCAATATACTTCTCTTATCAATCCCTGTAAAATCTGTTAGCACACTGTTACCCTGCAAAAATTGAATTGAATAACTCTAGCTCAAGGCCCCAATTTATAGAGATTTGTGAGGATGAAAAACACCATGGTTTCACCAAACAATATGCAACAATACCACCTAGAAAAACCCACTCCTTCCTCCTTGAAATGGTAAAAAAACCAAAAATAGCCTCTTATAGATGCTCTTACAACTGTCATAAGGCATCTTTCCTGCATGGGCGCTTGGGGTCTAAAAATAGCATATTTTGTCATAGGGAATTTGTCATACTATCATAGGATCTTATGACAACTTGCATACATGTCATAGATACTCTTACAACACCCTAGTTTGACCCAATAACCTTATTTTTGAAGATTCCAAGGTGGGACGCCTTGCTATTTTGTCCTTTTCCAAAAAAGACAAATGGTAACGATAACACCGCTTTTACATTGTCTCTTTCACCATTGTTGGTCAAACAGTTTCACCTCTTATGGTTAAATCTACAAAACACTTTAGGAAAATAATAAATTAACTAATTTACAAGGTTGATGACACCTAAATCCAAATAGTGGGGGCTCAATGTAGTGTCGAAAAATATCATCCATTACATTTTCACACTTGCTTAGGCCCTTGTGAACTAAATGAACTTAGTTGTGCTTTATTTAGGGTTTTGTAAAGTTTATCCTTAAAATTTCACACTAATTAATGGTTTCACTAATAAATTGGGCTTCTTTATCCCTTATTTGGCATTATTTTGCATCCATAAGCCTTAATTAATGCATCTTTCCAACGATAATCCCAACACATACACAATGGCCAATTAGAAATTAGTGTTTTTGGATTATGTGGTCCAAATTTAGTGATCTAGGACTTAGGGTATATGAGTCCCACCTAAGTTTTGGGGCCCTGATCCTAATTTCATGTTAATCTAAGTATTTCTTAAAACATGTGTCCCAAAGCCTAGTCTAATGGGACCCATACGCCACCTTGGGAATATGAATCCCATGTGGTTTAAATGTAAATTAAATTCAAATTATTGGTAGGATTTTATTATCCTAGATCTAATGTCAACTTGTAGTGTTGTAATTTCAAGGAATTTGGCATAAACAAGTATAAATACAAGGTTATTTCACTCATTTTTCACCTAGTAAGTTTACAAGTGACCTAGAAAATTGAGTATTCATGCATTATAGAAAATTGGAGTTCACAAGAGCATTCAAGAGTTTATTATCAAGTGGTTTGGATCATTATTCAAGTATCAAGCATCATGTCAAAGTCATCATGATAATCATGTTTTTTTTTTAGCTAACATTTGTGATGAAGGGTTTCATGATTCAAACAAGCATTCAATTCAAGATCCACATCCATTGGAGTCATCTCATGCATGTTTGTAGCATTTTATTCCTAGATTTTGGTGATTTGCAACATATCATTTTTTTTATTCATCATTCCTCTTTTCCATTTGATTTGTTTACAAGGTTTGATTAACAAAATAGGGTTTGACCAAGGAAAACCCCTTTCTACTAACAAAACAACATTTTCCCCTCTCTTTAGTGTGTGATTTGTAGATCTAGGTTGAAGAAATATTGAAGAGAAATATTGGAGAAAGGTTGTCAAAGTTGAAAATTTATCCAAGTTGTCAACTTGTTTACAAGATCACCAAAAGGAATCTACAAAGCAAAATTTAGCAATTCAGATCTAGAAATCATGTCAAGAAGACAAAGTTGAGGTTGAAGAGAAAATCCAAACTTTAACTTTTTAAAGAGTCCAAGCAATACTAATACACCACTTCTAATTTATGAGTCCCAATATAGTGGACTTTATAGTTTTTAGGTGTTCTAGACTTGTCTCTACCAAATTTTTGTTTCTTCCTAGAAACCCTAATCTGGGACTAAATCACAAGAAACATGGCATATGAGTCCTTCTATGCATTAAATTAGGTATTTTCACCATTTCAGGCCTTCATTCAAGCTGCTACAAGTTTCTAGGTGCCCCTATGTACATCTCTAATTTTTATTCTATTTTGCATTCATTTCTAGGTCATTTAGTGAAGATTTGCATATCATTAGGTTTTGAATTTAGGTATTGCATGTCACTTGTATTTCAAAGCCCTAGCTTGTTTGTGAACCCCTTTTTAGTCATTTATCACACCCTAGGACATCCCTATTGTGAATATCGTTCCTTTATTCCATCTTTGGATTGAGATCTCTAGAGTTTCCTTAAATAAGAAGTGTGGAATTATTGTTGTTCTATGTCCTAAAGCATAAAAAAAATACTTTTTGTCTTTCATTTTGGTGAACCTACAATTAGAACAACTATTTTTTTTTGGAGTGCATCAAAGTCCTAGATATAGCCTATATTAACTTTGCATTAGGGTTTCAAAATATTGCATTAGTGAAAGTTCATATAGTTTTAATTTTTGCATTGTGCATCATTGAATTTCATCTAAAATTTGCATTTGCACTTTTTTTAGACATCATTTAAAGCAAAAAGCAGAACACTTAAACAAAATTTCCTAAAAATGGTGCAAAAACCCTGAATTGGGACTCATATGCCCTCTGGGAAATTTAGTCCCAGTACATGTGATTTTTCCTAATTTTTGGGTATTTTGTGGTGATTATAATTCACTATTCAAACCCCTAAAAATCCTTGATTGGGAGTCATACGTCTCTCTAGACAATTTAGTCCCATTTCAAATTTTAAACAACATTTTTCAACATTACAAATTTTGTTTCTGTGTTCCTATTTGTTGTTGTTAGCCATCTATTTCAATTTGTAAAGTTTATATTTTATTCATTTCATTGCATCTAGCTTCATTTGGTTCATTTGTGCATTTCCAAGTATTTTATTGTATTGCATTTCATCATGGATATGTGCTTTAGATGTCCTTAAAGTCCGTAGTGGATGTGTTAAGTTGTGCTTTTGGAAATGATCCTAATGAAATTGAACTTACACATCCTCACTCAACTCCTAATGCATGTCCTCCTCATGATGTTGAAATCATTGGAGAATATGATGATAGCATGAACAACTTCCTAAATTTTTTTATTAAGAACCTTGAGAATAATACATCCTTTTATCCTTCTATGAAATAACCAACACCCCCTACCATCCCATCACTTGAGATGTTTGTCCTTTTACATCTTGAAACTAAGATACAAGTTGATCCTAAGTTCTCTACAATAGGTGAACCTAGTTCCTCTAGTTAAGAAAAAATTTAACCATCCTATGTTAACAAAGCGACCAACACTACCATCAACTTATAAGAGACATAAGGAAAAGGATTCATGATTTTAAGAAAAAAAGGATGTGATACAACAAGTGAACATGAAATTCATCAACTCTTAGAGAAAAATCCAACTGATGATACTAAAGGGATAGGATATCAAGATCCTCCTCCCACATAAGAGTATGTCATCCTAAAGAACAACTAATACCTTGAAACGATGATAGAGATGACAAGGAAATTTTAGGTCCTCTTATCTTAATCCCATCTAGAGAAGTTGGTGAATCTAGGAAGTAACAAAGGCCTTAAAAACTAAAAAAACTACAATTCCCTTGTCTACCATTTCCAACTGAAAGAGCTTTACACATACTTCTAATTCAAGGATTGATTGCATTACCACCCATGATAGAAATTAGATTTCCAAATCTTAAAAACAATAACACATCTCATTGTAGATATCATATATTCTTTGGACATAGTACTAATGAATTTCATGCTTTAAAAAAAATATTTAAAAAGTTTGATATTATAGAAATAGTCCCTTAAAGCGGGACCATTTCATTTCTTTCCATGTAATGGTTCTAAGATCATAATATTCTCACTATTACATGCCTCACATTCATTTCAAATCATTTCAAGATGCAAGGAGCTCTTTCTCATCACATACCTCCACACATTCTTTTCTTGCACATAGTGGGGGCATGAATTAGATAGCCTTGTCCTAGTATCCCATTTGTCACTATCCCTTTGGCTATTTTTCTTCCTTCCATATATAACATATGATATTGGGATGTGAATGAATTGCTATAGGTTGACTTGCATGTGCCTTACTAGTCTTTTCTTTATGTTCCCTTTTCATGTTTCTTTTGTGTGATTGCATGTGCATAATGTGATCCCCTATACTGTTATGTTTGATGTTTCTCTCTCTTTGTGACATTCCTCTTTTTGTACCTACATTCTTCTCTATGTCATTATCATTTTTCATTTTTCTTGTGTTTTCCTTTTGGGGATGGTGCATGGTGTCAAGACATTTAGGTCTCTTCCATGTTGACCCAAAATATTTTTCTTTGTTTTCTCTCTTTGTGTCATCCTTCCTATTCCATGAGTATTTGGGGAATGATGATATTTCTAAGCTCTATAGCAACATTATACTAACCATGAATCTGTGGAACCCTTATATGATTTTGGGATTTTATTGTGGGGACAACCCCTTTTCATGGCATAGCTTTATTTGGAAACATATGACTTGTCATAGGGCTTTCCAAATAAGCTCTCATGTCCTCTTTATTGTTAGAATTTATCATTTTCTACTTTAAATTAATTTCTCATAGCATGGTGTTTAGCATTTTCTTTAAAGTGGGGGTATATATTGGCATTATTCTTTTTTTTTTCATTTTTCATGTTGTATTATTCTTACTTCATCTGATGTGTCTTTCACTTTTTGGTAACATCAACTGTGATGTCCCTCAAGAGTGTGATCTCTCTTAGCATATTATATTCCTCTTAGTGGCTTGATGTGACACACTGCATCCCCTAATTTGCAAATCTTCTATTCCTTTATTGGTCCTCTCTTGGAGACATTGAACATAGTGTTCCCTAAGTTAAGACCTTACATGAATTAAGCAAGACTACTTTCAATGTTCATCACACTATTTTTGGATTTACAATTTTTGTTATATGGCCACCTTACATAACACACTTTACTTTCCTATTGTGCCATCTTGTTTGTTCGTGAGTATTAGCCATATGAAGTTTTACTTCCATCATGAAGCTTGAAGTTCATTGTTGTGTGGTACCTTATCAAAGTTATCAGGGGGTGTAAGTTTGGTTTAGTTGAACAAGAAGCTGAACTTAGGCATGAATTTCCCATAGCCGCTTTCTTGTCTATGTTAGTGCATACTAACCATGTGTGTATGTGTTTCACCTTTTGGATACTCACCTAGCGAACAACCTAAAGTTTTGTTACCTCATAGTGAGCATGCATTTTTTGGACAAATAACTTAGATTTGATCCACAACATGAGGGACAAATGGTCAAAGCTTGATTCGTGCCTTTTCTGTTTTCTTTTTTCTTTTTTTATGTCTTCGGAAATGCATGCTTGTACCTTGTTGTTGCTCCTTATTGTTAGGAAAAGGTTTCTAAACCTTTGATTTTTTCCATAGTGTTGATTTTTCTAAATATTTAATGTTGATAATTTTCTCACATTATCTTTTGAGTCACAACTTGCAGTTTCTTTTTATGATGAGGAGTCAAGTTGGAAAGTTTATTTTACAAGTGGAGTTGTGCATGAAGGAATTTTCTATTTCCATGTTGAGTTTTGATAGTTGATTTACAAATGTCAAATTTTTTCATTGTAAGCTCTATAAATATGAGATTTTTCTTGAGGAGTTGTGAGAAGAGATATTGAATTCACAAGGGTTATACTGTCAGATTTTCTATAGATGGAATAGGATGTAAAACTCCATGTAAAGGCTTAGAGATTGCAATTGTGTTGTAACTATATGTATTTGGTTTATGAATAATATAATGAATCTATGCTTTTGGAATGTGGGGTTTTTACCCAAAAGGGTTTTCCCCACATGTATCTTTGTGTTCATGTCTTTTATTCTTTGATGTTTAATGATTTCATTTATTGAATATGTTTAATGCATGTTGTTGAAACTGGCTGATCTTGTATGATCTAAAATTACATGGGAATTCCTCTAAGGATTAATGGTGGGAAATAAACTATGTTTTATTCCGCTTTATGGCATAGTAGCATGTGTTTTTGAGGTTCTCTAAAGAAACACAATTTACTGAAGACACTTACTATTCTCAGTTCTCAGTTCTGGGATGAATCAATTTCCCTTCAATTGGTATCAGAACTTTCTTCTAGGATTTTTTTTTTTTTTGCATGTGTAGGTTTGTGAGTTTCATGTAATTGCATGTGTGTTGCATGTACTTGAATGGAATCACATATAGCTTGTATGTGCTTGCATGTTGATGTATCTAAGAATTCTTGGTGTTTCTAGTTTTGGGTATTCCTTCTATGAATATTTCTTAGCTTGACAAGCTTGAGGAAGTCTAAAGGAATCGATTGAAGATTGATCCTTTGGTGAGTGGAAGTTCTTGCTTCTTTTTAGTTTAAGGAGATAGCACACAACTTGAATGAGATCTTACTTGAGACAGTTGGCACTCAAAGGTGTATGTAGAAGGGCATGCTACATGTTTATGATTTGTAGATTTTTCTCTTTAGTCTTGTTCTTCCTGTATGTTCAGATTCATAGGACTCTAGATGTGATATTTCTATGTGGAGCTATGATGATCACTAATTTGTGGTTATATTTTATCACTTGGGTGATGACATGGAGGTTTTTGTATCTTTTTATCTTGTCAGATATGGAGAACATGGGAGAGGTATGGAAGATTGTCGAGATAGATGTTTCTTGCAGTAGTGGGTTGCAGGATTTGAAAATATTTGTGGATGGTCCTTGGTACTACATGGCTACACTTTCTATGAGCCATGATTGATAGACTTGGTATGCCTTTGATTATTTCAGATTTGGAATTACCCATGCAATGGGAGTTCTTGGATGTGTTTGGTCTTCTTTGATTGGTTGGAACATGAAGCTTATATTTGTAGTTGATGGGTTGGCTATGTAGCTGGCACGAGTTTTTTGATTTCGATACCTTCAAGATATGGGTGATTGGATATATTGGAACTTGTTGTGGCTACAATTTTTAGTCGCTTGGGTTGGTTAGTTGGATGGGAGTAGTCAGTTTCCTAGTTGTTCTAATTAATGCTCTATCTTGTTTTTGGAGGATGATTTCATGATTGTGTTCAGGTTATGAGCTTTGAAGTTGATGTTTTTGATGCTTTTGTATAGCTTGTGAGCACAATTGAGTGGTGGCAGTATTTTGTAGTCTTTGTTATTAGTTGAATCTGATACTTGTGTTCTTTATACTAGTGCATATATACCATGGCTCATTCATTTCCTTTAGAGGATAGCAAGAACTATTACCTGAGATGGTGGAGATCTTGAATGTTATTGCAAGTTTCTTGGTTGGAGAACAAAAGCATTGTTCAAGATTCTTGTGATTGCATGTATGGATGTGATGATGGAACATTTTACAAAAGTTGATTAAGGATGGTGTCATTGGTTGTGTTTTTGGATGGAGTTGAATATGGTGGTGTATATGTGTTTTAGGGGAAAGTGAATGAAATACTTATGGGAGGTAAAGTTTTAGGAGGTATGATGCAAGATGCCACAAAGGTACCAAGAATGCTAGTCGAAATACCCAAGGTAGGAATCACATTGCTAGTAGGTTTTATTATTGTGGTAACTTGAGGATTGGTGTGAGTAGGAATAGAGGGAATGGTTGTATAAGGAGGAATATGGGTTCCTCCTTGAATTTGAGCATTGTTTCAAGTTTGAGCACAACTAGTCATTGAGGTAAGATGCTTTCCAAAAAACTGATCTAAGTTACGTGCAATCTCTATTCCTTTTTTCACTTTCAATAATTTGGTGTATGTTATCTATGGTATGAATAGCAGTGTTGGAAATATTTTTAGTACTCACAAGGTTTTTTAGGTTTGCCAATTCTTCATGGATTTTGATTAGGTTTTCTTGAGGGACATTAGTGACCATTGTTTCAACAATTGTCATACTACTTGAAGGTAAAGAGTTATCAACGGTATGGTTGATACTTAGTGCACTAGTTTCCATACTATGAGTGAAAGAGCTAGATAACCCAAGATCCATGACAAGTGTGTTATCATGGGATGACATGAGTCTCAAACTATGTCTCACTATAGTATTAAAAATTGGACATCAAGTTGTAATGCTCATACAAGGGTCAGTCAATGAAGGATGAATGCAAGATAAATGCAATGAACACAAGATAAATGATATGCTTTAATTCTAATTCTTATGTTTACAAATGCACTTGAAATGAAATCAATTTTGAAAACATTACCAATGATAGTAATTTTGTAAACTAAAAAAATTATCTAAAGAAAACAACCACAAGCATAGATGATAATATTTTAATATTGTAAAATGTAGATTTAGACCTAACCAGGGACTTATACACCCAACTAGGTGTATGGATCCCACTTAGGTATTTTGATAGATTTAGATAGTGAAAAAATAATAATAGAACATGCCCTAAAATTTGGAAAAAAGACCTGTATAGGGACTAAATCACCTAGGTGGGTGAATTAGTCCCAGATTAGGGTTTTCAAGACTGAATCAATAAATTCTAAGTTGATTTTAATGTGTCAAGGTTGTATATTTAGTTGACTATTTTCAATTATAGATTTCCAATGAAATTGAATGATGCAAAATGAAAAAATGCAACCTATATGTACTTTTCACTAATGCAAAATTTAGATGTCCAAATGCAATTCAACTAATACAAATCTAATGCAAAGTTAATATAACCTAGATCTAGGACTGCAATGTTCTCAAAATCAGAAATTCAAGGGTCCATAGGTTGTGTTCAACAAAATGAACACAAGGGAAATACGTTTCCACCTTTTAGGAGCTAAAACTTGGGACCCATTTTTCACTTTAGTTCATTAGGAAGCCAAGATCCCTCAACCAAGTGACTTGATTGAGGGATGAACTAGGGGTTTCCTTGTGTGATTGGAAGGGGGTTCACCATTTAAATGAAGTTTCAAATGAGAAATACAAACACTTATGCAAAAACCCTAGAAACTTAAAAGAATGAAATTGGATTAAGAAAAAAAAGGAAAAACAAAAGTACCTAAAGGAGTGAAGAGGAAAAGAAAGGGTCTATAAACCCTAAGAATTTTTATTTTAAAGAACACTGGGACTGATACGCCAAGTAGGGTGATTTAGTCCTACTATAGGGTTTTGGGAAAAATGATTAGGATCTATAGAAAGATGGAAAAAAGGGTTGTACTAGGAATAATATTCCTATTTGGGTAATTTAGTCTTATTATCAAGGTTTTACTAATATTTTTATAGCCTCTAGTGATCTTATGTAGCTTCCTTCTTGTCTAATCTTCAAGTCTGAAAGTTTGAATTCTAGCCTTAGATGAGTTTCTATGAAGATGACAACTCCTTGACAACTTTTGCAACTTTTTCTTCAAAGGATCTTCAAGCTCCAATTCACCTAGATATGTTGTTAGAGTAATTTAGTTTAACTTAGGGTAGTTGTGTTTCCCATATTAGAAAGTTTCATACTTGTCACATTTTTTTTTCCTTAAAAAGGTTGTGCATTGTGTAATATATTCATCTCATTCATTTTGTTTTCTCCAGTGAAATAGCTTGTGCTTCTCTCTACATTTGTGAAGGTTATTCCATAGTTGGTTTTCTTGGGTGCTTTTCTCTCACATGGTATTAGAGCCACCCATCTGTGAATCCTTCCTAAGAGTTTTCATTTGAGATATGTGAGAGAATTTTTTCAACATTTGAAATTTCTTTGAATTTCAAAATTGCCTCATTCTTTTTTTGATTTTTTCTATTTGGAGATTGTGGTAAAGATATAAGAGCAATTGAGGCATCTTTTCAATTTGAAATTTACATATTGTTGGAAAGTCTCTCTCGTGATTTGCACGTTCTTGCATTGGCAGAGAGGTGTTTCAAATTGTGAAGGAGGAACTTTTTGTGTCAGAGGTGAATTGTCATTACTGGAAGTCATGATTTTCTTTCTACCTTCAAGCCTATGTCTAGCAAATCACAACTATTGTACAAGAGAATTTCTTTTGAAAAATGAGTGGATAGAACATATTGGACATTTGAAGGCCACACAAAATTTGATTGGAGTTGCACTATTTGCAGTGATTCCTAGAGGCTACGATGTGTTTGAAAGGCACATTTTTTTGAAGCCTCGATTTTAATTAGTTGTAAAATTCTTCTATTGAAGGGGCATGATTTATTTTCTGGTGAGAGGGGCATCCATAGTTCAGGAATTTTTTTTCTAAAACCCCTCTCCATGCTTCTGTTGCAATCTGATTTGGAGGGTCATTTTCACTAAGTAAGAGGGCACAATTTCCCTGTTTCCATCCATGAATTCATTGTTGATTGGGAAACTCAATACATTTTTAACTT
This sequence comes from Sequoia sempervirens, assembly GCA_007258455.2. Classification (NCBI taxonomy): domain Eukaryota; kingdom Viridiplantae; phylum Streptophyta; class Pinopsida; order Cupressales; family Cupressaceae; genus Sequoia; species Sequoia sempervirens. Next base: position 767,391,514 of record VDFB02193867.1, on the reverse strand, counting down.
TTCTTTGTGAAATAGTTTTGTGGGTGTAGCTTCTCTCAGTAGTGAAGGTTATTTGGTGTGCAGTGTAGGCCTGTGTGCTTGAACATATGCAAACAAACATCAAGAGATATTTTTTTTTGTTTTGTTAGGGAATAGGGGTTTTCCTTTGTCAAACCCCATTTTGGCAATTAAACCTTGAAATGAAATAGAAAAGCATGAAGTAATGATGAATGAAAAAATTCTATGTTGAAACTCACCAAACACTTGAAATGAAGGTTAAAAACTTGTGTGAAATGAATCTAATGGATCTGGAACTTGACTCTTGATTGAATGCTTCAAATTTTTTCTTGAATGCTTTCTTGAATCATGAAACCTACATCAAAAATTTTAGCTCACAAACACACATGATACATGAAGACTTTGAAATAATGCTTGAATCTTGAATGTAGCTCCAAATGATTGATGATTTCCTCTTGAATTCTCTTGAATCAATATTTGAAGGAGCTCTTAGATTGCTTTTTTAGCTTACTTGAAATTTCTTGGATGAAATTATGTGAAATAACCTTGTATTTATACTTGTTTATTCCTAATTTCTCAAAATTACAACACTACAAGCCGACATTCAAAATTTGAATCTAAGGATGATAAAATCTCACCAAGAAATTAAATTAAAATAGGTCCTAGGTTAAAGAGGGACTAATATGCTAGGTTTGGTGTATAAGTCTCAAAGGCCTAAACTTGGGACATGGATTTCAAGAAGTACTTTTTTCAATGTGAAATTTGAAATTAGGTCCCAAGACCTAGGGAGGACCCATATGCCCCCATTCGACATATGATTCCTAGATCTGTAAATTTGGAATACATAGCCAAAAACATTAGACTATGGTTTTTCATTTGTTAAATGTTGAGATTATCCTTAGAAAAATGCATTTGATTATGCTTGTGGATGCAAAATAGGACCAAATAAAGCATTTAAATAAACCCAATTTCAACATGGAGGACCTAAAAAAGTTGATAATGTAAATGGATACATTTTTCTACACTACAACCTTAAGATACTTTGAATTATAACATGTCACTTCCTATTAACAATTCAAATCTTCCTAAATGGAATCCTTAGTCATGGGCCAATATGCAAAACTAGTATTGAAAAATTTCTCAAACCAATTGGAACCAACAATAGAAAAATATGTCCATCATAAAATTACCAAGGATCTAACTATAATTCCCAATGGCCACCCCAACAACACCAATGGAAACCCTAATAGCAAACAAGCTACTAATGGAAAAACCAAAACAAGAATTATCATCAATCACAACAACCTTTGTAGCCACAATAACAAGTCATTATGCTAAACCAAAAAATCCAAGACTACAATCATCTAGAGCACCTCATATGCTAGTAGAGCCTACACCTAACCCTAATAACAAGCCCTTTTAGCAGGCCTACACTAATGAACTTGTTTAATACCCTACGTATGGGGTAGAGGCTAGTGATGTCCACCTTAGATTAGTGAAAACTTTGGTTGGACCTTCATCCCCTCAAATCACTAAATTTATTGATGAATAACCCCCAACAAAGTCCTTGGATAATCAACCTAAGGAGCCTAAGTCAAATCAGGTTAACCAAACCAATTTAAGTCTACAACCCCCATTCCCTAAAAGATTGGTAGTTAAAATTCATCAAACAAAAGATAAAATTGACTTGTTGGGACAGCTTAAAGATGTTTACATATCAAAATACCCCTTATCCAAGTGATTAAGGAGGTTCCTATCTATGCCAAAATAGTGAGATATTATTTTTTAAAAATATAGGTAGGAAGAGGAAAGATCCTTAGATTCTACAAGTCCTAGGACAACTTGTAGACATTATGTTGGGAAACATATCTATTCCTAGGTATGCAAACCTTGAGAGTCTTGTAGTGGATGTAAAGATAAATAAAACTCTCATTAAGAAAACCCTAATTGATTTGGGAGTAGCTATAAATGTAATGACCAAAGTTGTTATAGTTTATAGAACTAAAATCTACACCTATTGTTCTATAATTAGAAAATAGGTCCACAGTCAAATCTAAGGGTATAATTGAAGAATTGGAAATAACACTAGATTCATGGGAGTACCTTACTAATTTCATGGTGTTGTAGCCAAAGGCTAATCTTGTAGGTTACCCACTCATTTTAGGAAAACCTTAGTTTGCAACAATAGATCCCTTCATATGTTACAAGTCTTGGAATATGATTATCTCCAATGGAAATATGAAGGTGTTGTTATTGATGTCAACAAGATTTTGTTGTCATTGATGATAGCAGTATAGTGGTTGAGAAGAGATTGTTGCTTTGATTGATCACATTACATTTTCATCAGTTAAGCTGTTGATGTTAACCTCTAGCATTAATTTGATAAGCTTCAATTTATGGTTTAGATGTCGAGCATACTGAGAAAATTGATAGGACAAGGAAACAAGGTGTTGCAGAGTTGTGGTTTTTCTTTGCATTTATTCTAGGTTGAAGATTTTTTTTGGTTTGGATATGTTAGTTAGAGATGTTTAGAGTTTCTATATCTATAATTTTTGCTTCTAGATTGATGGTCAAAGGAAGTTATGTTCACCAATGTGTGAACTGGTTTTATAATGTCGCTTACAAAGGTCTTTGGGAGAAATGTATTTGCTCTATATTTCTCTACAATTTTTCTTCAAGACTTGTGGTTTTGAAGGAGATTTGATGATGTTTTTCTCTTTCTTATGTCAAGAAGATTTGTGGTTTGGTACTCCATAATTTGGATTGTAGAGTTGTAGTGTTTGTTAGTGTAGTCTGAGTGTACTAGTTGTGTACACTTTGAAGGAGTGAGTTTTTGTGAAGGGTTTTGATGAATTTTAGGATGATGGAGGAATATTATAGATCATGATGAAGCATGGTATGTGGTTCTCAAGTCATCCTTGGGTTTGGAGAAGCATGTAATTCAATGTTTAATGTGTTTGCACAAGTAATGGTCGATCTAGTGTTTACACCGAATTCAAATATGTTCAAGTATTTATGGATGTGTAGATGGTGTCTAAAAGCTATTTTGGGTCCCAATTTTTATTTTTTTTGGTCCACTTAGTTCATATCCACCGTGGGAATTTTTAGTGCCGACCTAATTTGAAATTTTAAAATGTGAAGCATGTATATCTAACCTTGGAGAAGGTTTTGAAGGTCGAGGATAGTATAATTCTGAGCTAAGATGTTGAAGGTTGATAAGATAGAAAAGATAGAGGTATTTGATGAAAGTGATGTGAATTTTTAAAGGGTAGAGTGTGAGTTTGTGCAAAGTAGTGAAAGCTTCAAAGTGTTGGACTTCTGAATGTAGTGAGCTGAAGGTGTCTGCATTCATTCAAACAAGACTATGAAGTTTTTGGAGCTATTGTGGTGGATCCTTTGTTGTATTGAGAATTTTTTTATCTATGTAACATTTCTCTTCTATCTTATTTTCCTTCTATGGTAGTGATCCTTGGCTACGAGCCTTTGTGGATAGTGCATCCTATTTTGGTAGTAAGCCTTTATATCAATTTTGTAATTACTTATATTATGAGCTAATCCTCACCGTGGTTTTCCCTCATTGGTTTTTCCACATAAATATATTGTTCTCATGTGTATGGTGCTACTATTTTAGTTGTTATCTACATTTCATTGTTAAAAATTTTAAGGGTTAATTGAATGCATGTGGATCTAATTCCTTTTGACAGTTTTATTTTTTAATTGGATACAATTGATTGGCCCTGTCTAAATTGTCTTATTCATTTAACAATTGGTATCAAAGAAAGGTTCTTTGGAAAAAATATTAACCACTTGAGGTAGATCTAGGATGGTGAACAAGATAGAGATCCCTAAGTTTGATGGCATAGGCTATTCATTTTGGAAGACAAAGATGGAAGGATATCTAACATCCTTTGGATTTGAGATTGAAAAGGAAATAAAGACTCAATATATTACACCTTTGAATGTTCTGAGCACAAGTGATGAGAATAAGGCCAATAAAATAAATGGTAAGGCAAGGTTTATTCTTGTGAATAGTCTTTCAAATTTTGAATTAGTAAAAGCTATGAATCTTAAGACTACTAAAGAAGTTTGGGATAAGCGAGAAAGAATTTATGAAGGAGATGATAATTTTAAATAAGTGATATTGTAGAATATGAAGGCATAATTTGAGACCCTCTGAATTTCTAAAGATGCAATAATTACTAGTTATATGTAGAGGGTTGATGAGCTGGTAAGTGCAATGAGAGGCCTTGGTGCACAAGTCAAAGAACCTAGGGTGGTAAAGAAAGTTCTCAGATCTCATTCAAATTCTTATAGTGAAAGGGTATCTACTATTGAGGAAGTTGCAAATTTTAATACTCACAATAGAAATTAGTTTTTTGGCACACTAACTTCATATGAAATGAAAAAAATTGGTTTGAAAAATGGTACAAAAGTGGAGACTTCTTTCAAAGTTGAAAAAATATGAAAATTGTTGAAGATTTAGATGGAGAAGATCTTGATGGTGTGGAAGCTAACTTTGTAATAAGGATGAAAAAGGGCACTAGTAAGTGCAAAGGTAAACTACCTTTCAATTTTTTTAGCTATGAAAATATATGTCACTATGCTTCAAGATGTCCAAGTAGATTTGTGAACAATAAAAGTAAGGAGAACAAAGGAAATATGATTAAGAGAAGTTACTATGTTAGAGAAGATGCTGGTATTTCTAATGATGAATGTGATTATGGAGATGATGATCAATGATTTTTCTTGGCTTTAAAAGATGAATCTACTTCTAAATTTGAAAGTCATGTGAAGGAAAGTGTTCCAAAAAAGAAGGATAAGATTGAAGGTACATTGGTATCTACTTTTCATGCTACACATGCTAAGAACTATTGGGTTGATTCACAATGGATTCTCTAATCACATGACCAGAGACAAGAGTAAGCTTGTTAAAATTGAAAATTATGATGGAGGATTAGTTAAACTTGCAGATGATTCAAGAGATAATATTTGTGGAATAGGTTCAATCAATTTTGATGGCAAGCATAATATTGAAGATGTTTACTATGTTAAAGGAGCTTAAGGAATAATATTTTGTGTGTTGGAAAAATGTGTAGCAAAGGGTATAATCCTGTGTTTTAGGATGATGGATGTGAGATTAGAAAAGGATTTGGAATTGTGATTGTTCTCGGTAAGAGGGTCGATGTAAATATTTATCAGGCCAAGGGTGATGATGGTCATTGCTTTATGACTCATATTAATGATAGTTGGTTATGGCACCAAAGGATGTGCCACATGAATTTTTAATATATTATTAGAATCAATTTGGTTCATGTAGTAAGAGACCTACCAAGAATCACAAATCCTATCAATGTTGTTTATATTTAGATTATTAATTCAGAAAACAAACAAGGATTAGCTTCAAAGGAAAAGAGCAATCTACTATCAGAATATTGGAATTAATACATACAAATATTTGTAGTCCTACAAGGGTAAGAATTCTTCAAATGACAAGTATTTCATGCTTTTGATTGATGATTACTATAGGCATTGGCTACTTTTCTTAGAGAAAAATATGAAGCTCTAGATAGATTTAAATCATTTAAAGCTATAGTTGAGAATGAAATGGATTTGAAGATTAGTTTGAGGTCTAACAAAGGTGGATAATTCACCTCTAATGGATTTAACATGTTTTGTGATAATCATGGAAAAAAGAGGCACTTGTTTGCACCTAGGACTCCTTAGCATAATGTAGTTGAAAGGGAAAATAAAATTGTTCAAGAAGCTACAAGGACTATGATGAAAGAAGCTAAACTATTAGAAGTATACTGGAGAGAAGCAATTCATACTATTGTTTACATACTTAATAGAGTTCAAGCCAAAGCTAACAACACAAATATGCCCTATGAGTTGTGGTATGGAAGGATTCATACTGTCAAGTACTTTAGAGTATTTGGAAGAAAATGCTATATCAAAAGAGATGAAGAAAACTTGGGGAAATTTTATGCAAGGTTTGATGAAGGTATATTCCTTGGATATTATACTATAAGAAAACCTTACAGATGTTACAAAAAAAGGCTACAAAATATTTTTGAGTGTACAAATGTCAAGGTTGATGAAGCTTTGCAAAATTTAGTTGTTATAGATAGATATGTGTTAGATGATCCTACTTGTAAAGAAGAAGAAGCAGATGAAGAAAAATCTATGGAAAAAGAAATGTAGAATGGAGCAGAAGAAGCTTTAGAAAAGAACCCTTTAAGTATGCACAAAGAAGTCATTTCAAAGAACAAATTATTGGAGACAAAAGAAAAGTTGTATTAATAAGAAGAAAAGATGTTGAAACCAAGGTAAATCCATGTTTACTTTCCAAAAATAAACCAAAAATAGTGAATGAGGCATGTAGAGATGAATATTGGATAAAGGCAATGGAAGAAGAGCTCCAAAAAATTGAGGAAAAACAAACTTGGGAATTGGTCCCTAGACCTAAAGCTAAGAATATAATTGGAACTAAGTGGGTATTCAAATAAAAGATGAATGAGAATGGAGAAGTGGTAAGAAATAAAGAACTTGAGGGTATGTGCAGGATCATGATGGGCCAAAATGTGGCGATATGCTGGGTATTTGTAGGGTATGCGACTGATAACATTTTTTTAACCCAAAATTGATGAAATGAAAAGGGCTTTTAAAGGAGATTCTCATCTTTCCACCAATATAAATTATTCTTTACTTTGAATTTAATAAATAATTATTATTCATTTTTTATTTAAATTATGACTAAAGTCTTGATTGATAGGCTAAATGAAAAACATCTATAGCTTTCAAATGGTATCACATTTTTGGAATCCAAAATATGCATCACATTCAATGCTTCACATACTATAGGATTAAAAAAATAAAAAATGAATTTCATGAAGTTTTGACCAAGTTAAGGTGGTCAGACATACGAGTTTTTATATTTTTTAAAATTTGTAATAAAAAAATCATAATTAATTATTTACTTGGAAAAAAATTACAAAACAATATGCATCACATCTAGAAATGGGTCCTCTACTTATGTATAAAATATTATAAACAAAATATTATCATTTTATTGTGGTTAGGGCGGTCAAACAAACACCTACTTATTTTTCCCTTGAAATTTAAGTACTATTGCATTGAATTTCAAATTTCAAACCTTGAATAGATTTAAAATAAAAATAAACCTAGTAGTTTAGAAAATAAATTCAATTTTCTACAGATTCTATTCTTACATATTTTTGAAATAATATAGATAACTTATTCAAATTTTTTATGTCAAGTTGGGCGTAACTTTGATTTTTCAATTTTTTTTGCCACTTAAGGGCCTATTTTTTCCATGATGATCCTGCATATACCCTTGAATTGTGTGTAAGGGTTACTCGCATGTAGAAGGAATAGACTTTGAGGAAACATTTACCCCGATGGCTAGAATGGAAGCAATCAAATTTTTATTGGCATTTGTAGCACATAAAAAATTGAAAGTGTATCAGATGGATGTGAAGTCTACTTTCCTGAATGGAGAATTGGAGGAAGAAGTTTACATGGAACAACTAGAAGGATTTTAGTTTTCAAATAAACCTAATATGGTTTGCAGATTGGAAATGACATTATATAGACTAAAGCAAGCTCTTAGAGCTTGGTATACAATATTGGATAGATATTTGATACATCAAGGATTCAATAAAGGCACCATAAATAGTAATCTTTACTTCAAAGTTGACGAAGATAAAATATTGATAGTGGTTGTGTATGTAGATAGCATTATCTTCAGAGGAAATGAAGATATGTGTAAGAAATTTGTAGAAGAGATGAAAAAATAGTTTAAGATGTCTATGTTTGGGGAGATGAATTTCTTCCTTGGACTACAAATCAATAAAAAAAAATAAAGGCATATTCATTTCACAATCAAAATATGTTAAAGAGATGTTGAAAAAGTTTGCAATGGTTAACTCCAAACCGGTATGTACTCTTATGGTTACTAGTTGAAAATTGAGCAAGGATGATGAATCACCTAAGGTTGATCAGAGCAAGTACAAATATATGGTTGATGGATTGTTATATCTAACTGTTACTAGTCTAGATATCATGCATGCTATTTTTCTTGTGGCTAGATTTCAAGATCCTAAAGAGTCACATGTTTCCACAATAATTTAAGGATATTCAGATATTTAAAACATGCTTTAGATTATGGCTTATGGTATCCAAAAGATACTAATTTCACATTAAGTTTATACGTAGATGCAAATTAGGTTGGATGTGTTGATGAACTAAAAAGTACAAGTGGTGGTGAATTCTTTCTTAGATGCAAATTGGTGGCATGGATAAGTAAGAAGCAAGTGGTTGAGTATATTGCAACATCTTGTTGTACATAGGTACATTGTGGATGAGATAGACATTGAAGGATATAAAAATAATGTAAGATGACCTTATCTCTATCTTTTGTGATAAGACTATAAGTGCAATCAACATTTCAAATAATCCATTGATGCATTCAAGAACACAAATATCAATTTGGTATCACTTTTTGAGAGAGAAAGTTGTGGAGAATAAGGTAAAGCTTGAATATGTACCTACAAAGGATTAGATTGCTGACATATTTGGTAAGGATATTCCTAAGATACTTTTGAGTATCTTTAGGAGAAGTTGGAGGTTATTGCCCCTCCTTTAAACTAGATGCATATGGAGATCAATCCAATAGATAAATGGATTCATTCTTTGTCTAGATTTATTTTGGTGGCTACCTCTCAATGGGAGTATGTAGTAACATTCTTGTAGTATGAAATTTATGTTGTCATGATGTAGAGGTTGTTGAGTTGATTGGAGTGTACTCCTAAGATGGAGTATTCAAAGCAGTTGCAAGTATCTTGGTTCTATGTCAAAGGCAAAAAAAAATTCAAAATACCTTATACTTTTCCATTAATTTCATAGTAGGAGAGAAATAAGTCATATGAAAAAGGAAAATGAAGTCATGAGAAATAAGTAAGTATCAATGAGAGTCAGTGTAATGAGATAGTTGTACAAGGGGGAGAAAAGAGAAAAGGAAATAAGAATAGTTAGACTTATTGTGTCTTTGATTTTTTTTCACATCTTGTGTTTTCATCAATGACAAATCAGGAGATTTATGCAATTTTGAACGTGTTGTAATTGATGTCAACGAGCCTATTTTTTCATTGATGATAGTAGTTTAGTGGTTGAGAAGAGACTTTATTTGATTAGTTGCATTATGTTGGAATCAATTAAGTTGTTGATGTTAACCTCTAGTGTTGCTTTGATAAGCTTCAATTTATGGTTCAAATGTTGAGGATGCTGAGAAAATAGATAAAACAAGGAAACATGTTGTTGCAAAGGTGCTCTAGTTTGCAGTAAGTGTTTTTATTTTCCTTCACATTTCTTGTAGGTAGAAGATATTATTTTTTGGTTTGGATATGTTGGTTAGAGATATACAAAGTTTCTATATCTATAATTTTGGCTTCTAGATCGATGGTCAAAAGAAGCTATGTTTACTAGTGTGTGAATTGGTTTTGTAGTGTCATTTACAGAGGTGTCTAGGAGAAATGTATTATATCCACATTTCTCTGTAGTTTTTCTTCAAGATGTGTGGTTCTAAAGGAAATTTTATGATGTTGTTCTCTTTCCTTTGTCAAGAGGATTTGTGGTTTGGTACTTTGGAAGTTGGATTATAGAGTTGCAGTGTTTGGAAGCATAGTTTGAGTGTACTCATTGTGTACATTTTGAAGGACTGAGTTATTGCAAAGGAGTTTTATGAATTTCAAGAGGATAGAGGAATATTATGGATCATGATGAAACATGGTATATGGTTCACAAGTCATCCTTGGGTTTGGGGAATCATTTAATTCAATGTTTAATGTGCTTACATGGGTAAGAGTTGGTCTAGTGTTTACACTACATTCAAAGATGTTCAAGTATTGATGCATGTGTAGTGTGGTTTATGAAATCTATTTTGGGTCCCAATTAAGTTTTTTTCTAGTCCACTTTCATTCCTATCCACTGCAAGAATGTTTAGTGCTGACCTAATTTGAAATAATAAAGTGTGAAGCATCTATAGCTAACCTTGGAGAAGGTTTTCACGGTTGAGGTCAGTATAAGTTTTTGGTATGTGGCAACTAATCATGCTATATTGTACACTCTTCATGTATCATCACTAGGGTCTGGGGCTAGGCCAAGCCTTGCGTGGGGGTTCAGGGGTGGCAAGCCCTAAGAATTTTTTTTTCTCCATTTTTTGCATCGTCACTAAAAAGGAAAAATCATCAGAAAAGAAAGAAAAAAATGACTTTGTAAAACTTTAATTCTGGAAGCTTCTAAAAAGCTTTTTATAAGTGATTTGGATGGGGGTTGTAGTAGGGCATTATTAGTGAGATTGTAATATGTTTTACATTGGATAATAAAATAATTCGATGGTTGTAGTTTTGTGGATGTAGCCCAGATTGAGTGAACCATGCTAAATTCTCTATGTTATCTTGTTGCTGCTATAATTTTCTATTTTTTATTTAGATCTTTTTTATTGATCAAATCTGCATTTAACTATTAGATATCTACCTTCTAACCCTAACATATGTATGAGCTGAGATGTTGATGGTTGATAAGATAGAAATGATAGAGGTGTGTGATGTAAGTGGTGCAAAGTTTTGAAGGGTAGAGTGCTAGTTTGAGCAAAGAAATGCAAACTTTAAAGTGCTGGACTTTTGAATGTAGTGAGATGAAGGTTTCCACAATCATTCAAAAAGATTGTGAAGGTGTTGGAGTTATTGTGGTGGATTCTTTTTGCATTGATACGTTATTCTCTACGTAAAATTTCTCTTCTATCTTCTTTTCTTTATGTGGTAGTGAGCTCTGGTTGTGAGCCTTTGTGGATAGTGCATCCTATTCTAGCAATGATCCTTTGTATTGGTTTAGCAATTACTTATATTGTGAGCTAATCCTCACTATTTTTTTTCACTCATTGGGTTTTCTTATGTGTATGGTGAAGGTATTTCAATTGTTATCACCATTTCATGCTTAAATTTTTTAAGCATTAATTGAATGCATTTGGATTTGATTATTATTGAGGGTTTTATGTTTTAATTGGATACAACTAATTCACCCCCCTCTCAGTTGTCTTGTTTATTTAACAAAAAATGTTTCTACAAGACTTCAACCTTGTTTGCTTGAATGTTCTCCTTGAGCTTGAATGCAAATATTGTGAATAAATCCTTGATCTCTTTCTCAACCTAGTGTAAAATGGTGAAAAGACTAGGCTTTATAGGATTCCTTTATAATTTCCTAATTATTAAATCCTGAAATCCAACATTTAAAACTTGAATTTAGGACTTTGAAATGCTACCAAAAACATGTCTAAAATTTGATTATGATATCTTAAAAGGGACCTATTCACCCATGGGAAAATGGGTCCTGACCTAAATTGCCAAGATTTATGAATTTTGGGGCATTAAATTAATTAAATACATTTATTCAATACATTTTATAATGTTAGAAAATATTTAAATTAGGCCTTGAGATGCATGATAAAGGGGTTTATGGGCCTAAATTTATGAAGGATAAAAAATTGAGGTCACTAAAATATGTCCAAATTAAGTGTGAAATTGTACTATCACTTAGAAAGGAATATAATTTTCTACACTACAATAGCCAATGCCCTAATGTATTGTAACAATTCAAGAGTGCATAGCCTACACATTCATGCTATTTCTAAAGCTACTTTTTAGTATATTTTATAGGCCCTTGTTTATCTTGTATTTAAAAGTGTTGAAGGTCTTATTGATCAACATGATGATGAATCATAGGAGGATAAATTTTTCACTCAGGGTTTTCAAGTCCCAAAACAAAAATAGATTTTCTAATTGGTAGAGTAGATCCAAAAATTTGACTACTAATTCATTGAATGCTAATTTAACAACTTTTGAGTATTGGATGATTGGAAATTTTTGATAGAGTAGACCTAGTAATTTTTAGAGTGGATTCATTGAAGGGATGAGGAAACCATCAAAATAGAAAGAATATTTTTTGATTGGTTGGATTGTTTAGAAAAAAATACTAATGCAACAAACAAAAAGATAATATGCAAGACACAAATTGGATTGTGGATTGAAGATATACATTGGTTCAACATAAAAAAAATAACAATAATGTTCACATGCCCTAAGATTATTCAAGTGGGAGTGAAAATTAGTGTAGGTTCACAATAGAACGTTAATACCATCTACAAGATGCACGATAGATAGGGACAACCATGTACTTGTGAACTCCTTTATCAAGGAGTTATAAAAGCTTCACCCTAGTGAGTTCTATTTAACAGCTAAAGGTACATAGTGATTAGATTTAGGGTATGATACACATCCCTTGCATCACACTAACTAATGGTTGAAGTCCCTAGGCTACTATGTAAAAGTACACTAGGGGAGATTCCATAAATAGAAGGCCCATCTATAAATTCTTGAACTAGGAGGGTCTCTCCTAGACTCTTCACCTCACAAGTCTCAATGGATCAAGGATCATGGGGCTCAACCAAACACAATGATGACCAATCCTTGAGATACAAATTTCACTCTCCCTTTCTATACCTTATTGAAATATGTGGTTGAGGTTGTCCCTTAAGGTGATGAATTCACTAAGGAAGCCTACTAAAGGGAAAGAGTCACTTGGTTCTTTTGATCTCCAAGATCACATAAAGTGTGAGGAGAGAGCATATGAATGTGATCAAGCAATCTTGGTATGGATTCATAAGACTTGGATCAACTTAAAGTTTCTAATATCTTGGCTCATCAAATTGTACAAGGAGAGAGAATATTACTGCAATCAATCCTAAACATGACAAAAGTTTAATTAAACCTTTAAGCTACTTTAGTATGCCTAGTTTAGTAAGAGAAATGATATTTGACTATGAAGATGCAAAATATGTTCTTTGTTTGATTAGATTGGTCTTCAACTAATGATGGCTATAGAATCTTCATTAGATTGACAATATGAAAGACAAGCTATTTGGTTAGTCTTCAAAATAATAATAAAGTCAAAGGAAAATGTAGTAAAAAAAGAAAAAATATACTTGATAAATTCGTTGATCCACAAAGTGAATTCATTTATTTACTTATGTATTCATCGATGCCCCAAATTCACATAGTTGTTGATTTATAGAGTGCATCCATCAATTCATAATAGATTCATATAAACTTGTGGCCAAATCTACAAAAAAAAAGATTTTCCAAAGTGTGAGCATGCCCATCAATCAACATAGCGCTATCGTCAATCCAGAGATGTATTCCTTGATCCACCCTTGCAACATGTGAAATACTAATTTAAATAATTTTTTGTTAGTTGACCCATGATGTGGGTCCCATCGCACATGTTATAATTGTGTGCATGAATTTTTTTCAATATGAACAATTAGAACAACTAAAATCAAACAAACATAAAAAATAAATGAACAATCAAACAAGGAAAAAGAAGTACAAATGAAAATAAAAAATTTCAATAAAATCTTATGCTAGACTCCTTGTTGCATGCCAAGAGTGAATTTTTCCAATTCATTAATTGATGTGTGCTCATAGTAAAATTTTGGTAACATAACATCATTTTCATGAAATTGTGAGAGATAAAAATGACTAGGTGTTGGGATGTTTTATAGATTTCAGAGAGAGATCAATGACTAGGATTTATCTGGGAGGTCAGAGGTGGAGATGGCTTGAGTTTTCTTAAGCAAAGAAATTGTGCCAAGTGGCACAAGGAGAGGGAGTAAGACAATTGGAGTACTACTTGAAAGATTTACCATAAAGGAAATTCTTGTCCTCTTCACTCAAAGAGGACAAGTGGGGAATTCCTATTTCCCTTTTAGGTATTTGATGGAAAAAGCTCATACCTCCAAGTACATGGTGTTCTTTTCTAAAAAGCATGAATTTAAGGATGGGAGGACAAAGTAGTTGGTATGGGAATTTGGAGAGATTGACCCCACTTAATAAAATGTGATGGGGGATTTAGTGAATGTCTTCAAAATCACATCTTCCATTGTTGTGTTTAAATTTTCCATGATTAAAAAAAGTGCACAAAATAATTGTAATTTGGAAAACACAATGTGGGTTTTCAGTTATTTGAATCCCCTTGTTTAAATGTAAAGGGTTGTGTCACGGTGGGTTGCTTGCTTCTTAACACCTACAGTTTTGCAACATGGAATGTTACAAAATAGTATGAATGTCTTAAAAATTGCACATTCCATTGCTGTGTTTAAATTTCACATGATTTAAAAAAATAAGCGCAAAAAATAATTATAATTTGGAAAACACAATGTGGGTTTTTACATATTTGAATCTCCTTGTTTAAATTTAAGAGGTTGTCTCATAGTTGGTTGCTTGCTTCTTAACACCTATGCTTTTGCAACATAGAATGTTACAAAATAGTATGAATGTATTGAAAATCACACCTTCCATTGTTGCGTTTAAATTTTGGATGATTGAAAAAAAAAGTGCACAAAATAATTGTAATTTGGAAAACACAATGTGGGTTTTCAGTTATTTGAATCTCCTTGTTTAAATGTAAATAATTGTCTCATAGTGGGTTGCTCGCTTCTTAACACCTAGGATTTTGCAACATGGAGTTTTACAAAATAGTATGAATGTCTTCAAAATCACACCTTCCTTTGTTGTGTTTAGTTTTTCAACTTTGTGTCTTTTATATTGCAATTGTGTGTCAACACCATTAATTAAACTCCTTTTATTTCGAAGATAAAATTGTCTTTTAATCTTTTAATTTTTTTTCCAAGTGGTTAATGGTAGCATCTATGTTGTTTTACTTTAGTTTCAATAGTTCCAACTATTGCTTTTTCATCTGCAAGTTGACAAGTCACACATTTTTCCCCATCCCCACTATTGTTACCTGTTATCACCCCCTTGGTATTCCTTTTCATGAGCTTGTACCTTCTATTTTATATCTTTTGTTTTAAGCTTTGGAGAAGTTTCTCCCTCATCATTCCTTAGGAAAACACCATCCATTTTTTTGAGGGAGTTTTGAATGTCTTCAATACTTTTGTGTAGATTTGCAGCCACTCTTTGGTCAGCTTTGAGAGTGTCTTTCTGATTAGAGAATGCATATGTTTTCTGTTTGATAAATTATTTACAAAACTTGTCTACCTTTTCACATAGGACTTTCATGTCTCCATCCAACTAATTCTCTTTTTTTTCTCTAAGATCTATTTTTTCCTTTTCATTATCATCTATTTTGAATTGTATTTGTTCCATCGAATTCTTAAGTTGAAGAATCTTTGACTTCATTTGTTCAACTCCACTTATAACATCATATCTCACTTTCTTTTCTTGCATAAATTCATATGGAATATAAAATTTCTTAACTTTATCCACTTTTGCATTGTCATTTTCCCATTGCACATATTGCACAATGCCCCTTTGTCAAGTTGTCAAGTGCAAGAACAATCTCGTTAGTCGATACATTATTTATGTTATTCAGTTTGGTTTGCTTATTTTCAAGTTTTTTAGAGAAAATTCCTTTTTCATTACATACTTTCTACTACATGATGCTCAAGTTCTACATTTCCATATGCCCATTGCGGATACTGCACATGCACCTTCATCAACTTCTCAACAACACTGAGTCTTTTTAGTCAATACACTATCTATCTCATTCACTTTGGTACACTTCTTTTCAACTATTTCTATAACATATTCCTTTGTCATTTCATACATTCTAGTACTTGTTGCCTCCAATTTTACATTGTCATTTGTTCATTGCATATGCTTCAAATGCTCCTTCCTCAACTTGTCAAGAGAAATAAGAATCTCTTTAGTAAATACATTATATATCTGATACACTTTGGTCCGCTTCTTTTTAAGTGTCTTTTATGGATGTTTCCTTATTCTTTTCTTACATTCTAGTACCTGTTGGCTCCTAAAGCATTAAGAAGATCTTGGGTTCTTTAACATCCAATGTTTTCCAACCTTTAATTATAAATTTTTAAAATGATTGTATTGAAAACCTTATAGTACCAATGTAAGAAAAGGAACCTTGAATATTTACCAAAACTATTACTTATAGTATGAGTTTTGTTTGGATTTCCTCATGTATCCTTAAAATATAGGTAGGTAGGAAAATATAGTGGATTGTGAGTTTGTTTAGCTTGTACAAAGCTAAAGGATGGAGAATTTGGGGAGGAGTTGCATTTGGGGGATACATAAAACTAACCATATTTAGCTGAGGGGTGACAAACCAATTGGGTTCTTATAGATAGAGGGTTTTACAACACTATGTGGGTTACAAGTTTCTTAACACCGTGTGTAGACCCTTTAATTGGCCTATTTTTATAGCCTCGCATACAAGTGTTTTGATGCACTCTAGCTCAATTTGATACCTCTATGCTCGTACCTTGCTCAGTTCCTCCCATACAATGGTATGTGCATTGTTGTGAATAGGAACTTGAGTGTCTCTAAGCTTCTCATGTGAAGCCCTGAGCTCCTCATGTGTAGCTTAGAGATCCTTGTAGGAAACTCTCACCTATTCCTCTCTAGTTATAGTGTGATCATCTCTAGCTCATACCTCCTCATTTTCAAGTCTAGCCTCATCAATGTCCTCATCACATCAATGTAAGATGTCCTCCATTGAGATAAGGGATCAAAAAAATCAACATGGAACCCCACGATCAATGGTGGCCTATGCTTAGTCTGTATCGACTAGTGTGGGCACATCAGTGGAACCATGTCTATGTGGTTCAACTAAAGAAGTTAAGCCAATCTTGTGTCCCAAATGTAACAAAGAAAGTGTGACATAAGAGTATGTGTAGGATCATGATGGGCCAAAAAGTGGTGATATGATGGGTATGTGTAGGGTATGTGGTTGACGACTTTTTTTAACCCAAAATAAATTATTCTTTACTTTGAATTTAATAAATAATTATTATTTATTTTCTATTTGAATTACGACTAAAGTCCTAATTGATAGGCTGATTGAAAAACATCTATAGCTTTCAAATGATATAAAATTTTTTGAATCTAAAACATTTGTCACATTCTATGCTTCGCATACTATAAGATTAAAAAAGAAAAAAATGAATTTCATGAAGTTTTGATCAAGTTAAGGTGGTCAGACATACAAGTTTTTATATTTTTTAAAAGTTGTAATAAAAAAATCATAATTAATTATTTACTTGGAAAAAAATTACAAAAAAATATGCATCACATCGGGACATGAGTCCTCTATAATATAAAATCTTCTAAAAAATATTATCATTTGTGGTTAGGGTGGTCAAACACCTACTTGTTTTTCCCTGAAATTTAAGTACTACTACATTGAAATTTCAAATTTTCACCAAGTAGGTTTTTTTTAAATAAACTTAGTAGTTTAGAAATTACATTCAATTTTCTACAAATTCTATTCTTACATATTTTTGAAATAATATAGATGTATTATTCAAATTTTTATGTCAAGTTTCCTAACTCTATTTTTTTTAAAAAAATTGCCACTTCAGGGCCTGTTTTTTCCATGATGATCTTGCACATACCCATAAATCAGAACAAGATATAATGTGTAAAAATAACTAAACCTAATAATATGATAAAAAAAGAAATAACATATCATATCACCTAGATCACGAATCCGCTAATCTATATCTCAATAGGACACTATGAGTGTTATATCAGGACTCCTATGATGGGCTGGTGGTGTGGTAGGAGCCACATAGTTATTCCCTCCACGCTAGTGGGACTAGATTCCCTCTATCTATTTGTAGGATGTGCTTGAGTGATGTGAGGATGAGATGTAGGTCTCTCCTCAGGGGCATCTCTGACCTCTGCTATCTCCTCAAGATCCTCTCCTATTGAATACTAATCATCCTCCTCCTCGAAACCCTTTTCATCATCATCATCATCACTTGTCAAATCCCCATTTATGTCCTCATCCTCTCTCTCATCCCCTTGATGATGTGGCCAAGGCATGGGATTGCTTGTGGGATGATTTTCAAGGAAGACACAAGGATGTTGTGTTCTCCTCCACCACCTATCATATGCAGTTGTTGTGCCAACATCATCCTTGTCAAATGTTGGACATCCATCTTTACCCTCATCCTCCAAGTCACTATAGTTAGGTCTATGAGTTTGGGATGATGAATGTTCTATGGCCTCATGTCACTATGTGTAGAGATCTAAGATATGAAGGTCGTGAGTTGGGTGTTGTTTGTAGCTAACCAAACTATCTCTCCATGTGATCATAGTAAAATGGCATGATGATATAGTTGTGTTTCCCAACCAATAACCTATCTCACTACATCCTAGCTAGCTATTGTGTAAGACCTGGGCACTATTGTAGAGTCCTATATGGTCTCCATATGATGTCATAATCCTCCATACATCATTTGAGTGCATTATAACAAAAGGCTGCTAGATAACTATAAGTTATAGGCCTGAGAAATCTAGTAGGCCTAGTGCATGTGATGTGTTTGAACACCCACACCTAAAGAAGAGTACAAAGAATAATACTGTGACCCTCCTATTAGATGAAGTGACCAAGATCATAATATAATTTTACCAACATACTTTGTCCCTAGGAATAAACTGTTTAATGATGTACTCCATAGCCCATATCATGTGAATTAGGCCCACATCAAGGTGTGTTCCTCATCCATTAGTTGGTAGAGCT
Source organism: Sequoia sempervirens (assembly GCA_007258455.2). NCBI lineage: Eukaryota > Viridiplantae > Streptophyta > Pinopsida > Cupressales > Cupressaceae > Sequoia > Sequoia sempervirens. Next base: position 767,372,875 of record VDFB02193867.1, on the reverse strand, counting down.
AAGGTGATGATGACACACATAATGCACTAAATCAGTGGAATAGTAGCTTGTAGAAGCCACTTAAGCTCGACATGAGCCCTAGAGTCAGAATATATGTAACAACTATTATGTAGTAGTGTATATCTCTCCTCATCTCTCATGGGGTCTAAATCTCATTAAAATTTATGGTCTCACCTCACATGGGAAATCTAAAGATATAGTGGATGTCCTTGAGCATAACTATCATCGCCCACATTGGGAGATGAAAAGTGAAAGTATTTTCATTCCACTGCTCGATGAGTACCATCAACATAGGATCGTGATATCTTATTAGTGGCATGAGATACACCCAAAATAGTCTAGCTGTGCATAAAGTTTTTTCATCCTTCGGTGATAGTTGAGTAACCTACTATCAGAGTAACAAAAACAAGTGTCCTTTTAAACATTGTAGAGTGCATGATGGGACTTTAATAAACAAGATGAATCATTAGTCATACAATAAAGTTAGTAACAAAGTAGTCAAATGTAAAGCAATTATAAAGTAGGATAGAAGCACCATCTTGGGATAGGGGCACCATTTTGGGAAGTTGGGACGCCCAAAGTGGACACTGTCACCTAGTTTGGATAGGGTTTCCATGAATTTTGGGAAAACCTTAAAAAACACATAAAATAATGAAATAAACTATAGGGAAAAGGAATAGGCAACTCACTACTAGTTCCACTATGCCTCATGCAATGTCCACGCATAGGATCTCAAGTCTTGGGGGTTGGTACAATCATCAACTAGACATCTTCGCTCCTTGGTGCAATGGTATCTCTCTATAAACCTTCAAATAGTAAAATTCGAAATGATGGTTAAAAAAGTTGATTTTTCTCTAATATATAGTACTAGTACATCTCATTCAATTCACCACAATGGGGGCTAGCAAACTCTGACTTCAATGCCATCTATTTCATTGGATTCATAGTTTCATCCCCGATCATATGTAATGTTTGATGATAGCTGGTGTTGTGATCTCATGACCATATCACAAGTATTTTCATCACTGAGCTTAGTTATTCAATGTGGTTAGATTGCTACCCTGATTCCACCTCCATAAGGTAGGAAAAATTAAGGGGGCATACATTTACCCTCAAATTTGGTTCACCTTAGAAATTGACATGTTTATTCAAGATGATTTTTGAATACCTAAAAAATCAAGTTTCCAAAATGTGGTTCCTAGTGTTGTGGCTTTACTGATGATTACACTGGGGGCTCCATTCTCCCATTCATGAATAATTCATAATATCCATATGAGTGTACTTTTTATACAACATTATTTACTTTTATTACTTTACGTTGCATATGCACGTAGCATCATATGGCCACTAAAATGGCAGCTAAATGTATCATCAAAAATTATACTCCCTTGTAGGTGATAGTACAATTTCATGCTTAGTTTGGACCTATTTTAGTGTCCCTTACATTTATTCATTTTCAACATAGGTCCTAACTAGGCCCTAATCTCCTAAATTATGCATTTTGAGAACTGTTTTATTATTTTTTGACAAATTACAAGCATTGAACAAAATGCATTCAATTGATTTTTTCCCTTGACACTTAATTTCCTTAAAAATAGGCCCAAGACCCATTCACCCTATGGCTTATGGGTCCCCCTATTATGTTGAGAACCAGTTTTGGATATGTCAATGTCAATATTTTAACATTCAAAATTCAAATTATAAATGTCATCTTTTGAGATTTAATTTTTGAAAAACTAGAGAAATGCTTATAAATACCTAGTATTTTCACCATTTAAAACTAGAAAGAAATAATTGAAATCTTGAGAAGGAAGAGATCATTGCATTCTACCATGTACATTTGAATTTGGAGGATTTCAAGCTCATTTGTAGATTTGATCAAGTCTTATGACATGATTAAAGATTGATGCCAATAGAAGAGCACGATGGATTCTAGGTTTGAGAGATGCATTTGACCATTTATTTCAACCTAATGACTTGTTTCCTAGTGTTCTATATTCAATATTCATCCTACTTGTAACCTAAACCAAGGTATGATTATGTTTCATATTTTTGAAGGGTATTTTGACTTCCTCTTAGGTAGATCTTATCATTTTCATATAGGAATCCTTCTCTAACACACTTGAGTAGGGTTTTATGCATTTTAGCTCATAACAATGTTAGACCCACTTAAGGTTAGGAACACACATTGCTATCAATCAACTTTATTGGCTATTGTGGAGGTAGAAATACCAAAATAGGGGTTTGACAAAGGAAAAATCCTATATAACCACCCCCACCATCTCTTTTAAAGAATTATTGTAGGTTTAAATCCAAAGACGAAGGTTTGTAGGGTAGGCATCAAAGAGAAGACAAAGAGCTACAAGATGAAATTTGAAGTTGGTCGACTCTATCATCCATTTCATGCTAGATCCAACTTTTTGTGATAGGTACACCTCACTCAATACTTCCTAGATCTATCTACAAGTGGGTGTTTCAGTTTGTTAATCATCAAAATATTTCAATTTTTATAGTATGACACATAATTGAATTAGGTCAATCATAGTAAATCAATTCTAGTCCATTTATAAGGTTCAAAAGGATTAGATCTAGGTTTGATTGACTCACCTTCATGGTTGAAGGCCAATCTAAACACCATATTGATTTGCATCCTAAAGTATTGTTGTTAAAGGAGAAAAAAATCCTAGGTGTAGACATTAAACATAGGGTCCCCTTTTTTCTTATGTTACAATTAGAACTTTCCTTTGGCAACCTAATTTTTCCCAAAGCATTCTTATGATTATGATAATGATTTACTCAGCCTTCTCAAGTTTTTGAGTTTTAAAGGCTTTCAAAGATCTAGGCATCATAAGAAATTTTGAGAATTAAGAGGCTTGCAGGAAACCATTGGGAATTTCCTTTGCTACATATGACATTTTCTAAACCCTGATTAATCACCCTCTCTAATGGTATTTACCTTACACTAGCAAATGATACACTTCCATTGATTAAGTCATCGAGTTTCAACCTATCTACTCCACGCATTTAATGTCGTTGCCAATCCATAGCCTACTAAATTATTCACTTGGATATGCAACATCTAGTACTTACCCTTCATTAATGCCTACCTAAGTGGTGCCCCAACATCTTGTCCTATGAGATCTAACCACTCAACACCAGTACAAGCAATCAATTCGAGAACACTCCACTTAGCCATGGATTTTCCTAAAAAGCCACACTATTTTAGCTTTCTCAGATTTTTGGGTTTCAATTTATGGGTTTTACATTGATTTCCCTAACTTTACACTTTCATATCATTGAGTGTGTACATTTTTAAAATTTGGATCCCCATGCTACCATTCTAAAGGTAACCAAGGGCGTGTTGTGCAACCACACAATAATACCTATATTAATTAATTATGTACACATTCATTTTATTTTTTATTGAAGAAATATTTAAGCATTTAAGAACTATTTTTTTTTAATCTACATTATTTACTTTAACAATAATTTTTTAATAAAATATTTATATTATTTTTGTTTTGAAAAAGATAATATATTTTATTTTTTAAGGGGTAGATGTTTTTCACCCAGAGCTATGAACCCATGAGGTCACAAATGGGGGACCTCATCCACAATTTAAACATTCAACAATAACACCTAAACAACGTAACCAACATACTATGTCACTATTGACAATATATATATATATATATATATATATATATATATATATATATATATATATATATATATATATATATATATATATATATATATATATATATATATATATATATATTTGTATATTTATATACATAAATTTTAATTTAATTTTAAAAATCACCATTCATTATTCAATAATTCTTTTACTTTTTATTTTAAAAAGTATGATATATATTATTTTTATTTGTTTGGAAAGTTGCCACCAAGGGGGTAATGCCTATTATATCAAATATGAGAATAAACATTTTTCATCAAGAGTACATGAATTACATAATTAGAATTGGAGAAAGAGAAAACTTCACTTCAATTCCTCCAATCTCAAGAGCTAGTTAATAAGAAGTAGATTATGATGCTTTGATATAATTCTTTAAGAAAAATGCCTTCCTTAAACTGTAACAAACAAAAGTGTAGAGTTGAGTTGTATTTCAATTGAAGATGATTGAAGATCCCACCACAATTATTTGGAGTGCTCTTTTGGTCATTATGCACCCATGGAATCCATGAGTCCTACAAGAAGTTACTCGTACCCAACCTCCCCAAAGTTTTTGACTACTTAGATTGAAGTAAAAACTCAAAAATTCTCCAATGATGGATGTAACCACTAGCCAACCATTGAAGAACAAACACCTCCATGACCACCACTTCCATTTGATTATTCTAGATTTGAAACAGTCATTGCTACTATGTCAAAACATCTTTTTCTTAACAAGAACAAAAAGAATTAGGAAAAATCAATTAGTTTGTCATTGAAGCCAAATATAGATCACCATATGACCTGAATTTTATCCCATACAATACCTTGAACTTAACCTTATTGTTCAAACAAACTAGAAACCACTTTGAAATGACCCACATCCACTTCTTGCAACCCTAAAATTACCACAAATTTAATACATATTATATATTCGTACATATTTTTATAATAATTTTCTTTATAAATAAGAATATATATATATAAATTGTTAATATTCTTATATTTAAAAAATAAATATAAATTGTATTTATTTTTTTCGGCATCATAACATTAAATATTTTGTAAGTTATATCTCTCAAATAATAACAACCAATGAATATTTATTAATTCTTTTAACTGTTAATTACCATTGAGATTGTCAATATTCAAACATAAATATAGATGTATTCAAGTTAAATTTCACCCAGCCAACTAATTTCCCTCTTTATCACAAACATGAAAATATGATGCACATTTTTTGGAACTGCCAATTTGTTAAAAAATAGTGGAATGTTGTGTTCAATTTCTCTATTATCTTCAATCACAAACTAAGTTGGAAAAAAAACTCTTTTTGGAGTTGGCTTTCATGATAATATTATTGTTGATGTTGTGAGACATGTAACTTTGTTGCATATATGGAGAAATAGATGTAAATTTTTTTTTACTAACAATAATGATCGCTAGGAAATTATCCTTTTAAGGCTTTACTCTACTATATTTTATTGTCTTGTTGTCCTATTTTCTATGCTCTAGAATGAGGTTATGAAGAATCTCACATTGAGTTCCCAAATTCAAAAAATGAAGTTGCAAGTTGAACAGTTGATGAGCAAAAAGGAGATGTTTGTATAGCTCAAGGTTTAAGATCTTTTTTTTTTAGTTTGTATAGAATTTGGTACATTAACACTACATTTGTAATATTTTAGCCAGTTGAGCAGCTATTGTGCAAGGTAGCTTCAATTTGTATAAAAGTATGGTTGTTTTTACGACTCTAAAATTTATAATGATTCTTAAATGTTGATCTGTTTTGTAGAACTTCTCTTTACAATTTTTAAATTGTACCTTTTTTTGTAATTGTATTCTTTAAAAAAAACCAAAAAAAATAAAATAATCATATATGTAAAGTGGAACAATATGAGAGGTCCCTAGAAATGCTCATCGATGATCATTGAGTAGAATAAAATTGGACCAATGGCTAGTGTTTAATTGTTATATTTTCCAACCATATACATGTGTCTAAGGGATCGAGATTGGTAGTTAAAAAGTGTTTAGTAAAAATTTGTAAGTTGTTAATTAGTTATTATATTAATATTAATTAGAATTTTAAAATTGTTATCTTTTAAGTATTATTTTGGTTATAAAAATTTAAATAGTAATATTAATTAATTTAAATATTGATAGTTCATTGGGTATAAATTGTTGTGTCCTTATTGTTAATAACAAATTTATATATTATGATAGTTGTAAATTGTTCAAGATTTTTTTTTTTTTTTTTCAACAAAAATTTAATTTTTTAATTATGAATCTCATTTTTTAAAATTATGAAATATGAAATTCAAACAAAAAATATGAAGAGAAATTTATTTTTCTCCATATTATGTGTAATAAAATATAGTAATTTTGTTATTGTGCATGTTTTCTTGTGGAAGATTAATTTCTTCTCACCCATTGTTGTTATCATAATCAACCATGCTTATAAACTATTATATATCTTAGTATTTGACTTACAAATAGTATCCAATTATTTTTGTTACAACATAGATATTGATCTTTCTCATCTTTAAACAATCCTCCAAAATGAAGTGGTAGTAATAATGGTAGTGGGAGGCTTAGACTTACTTTGTCAAGATTGTTCTTGCTTCCTTCCATAAATTATTCAACAATTCAATAATTTCCTTGATAACTTGTCTAAGAACAAATTATTTTTTCCTCTCAAAATATATGAGTTTATACTACATCATGTCATTTTATAGGTAAAGGTAGTTTTTAAGGATATGTTCATAATAACACAAATTATTAGATATATAAAGGCTTTGGCTTGAACTTATGTAGAATATCTTTTGAGATCTAGGGTATTATCACGAGAGGAGAAATTGTATTTTTTTTTTCTAATTTATTTTGTATTTATTTTGGGTCATCTTAAAATATGTTATTTTAGTACTTAGCTCGATTTATTTTTCACATAAGTGACAAGATTAGAAGATTCATTAACTCTTAATCTTATTAGTCCTAGTAGATTGAAGTAATCTTAATTCATATTAGTTTTCCCATCATGGACTAGATTGTAGGTGTGATTATTTCCCTAGAAATAATAACATTTATGATCATTTCTACCAAATTTAGATCTGTTTTGACTTATCCTAAGCCTATACTTGCACCAAATTGTATCAATGCTTATTAGTTTGTATTCTAGTCAACAACTAAGATGTCATATATAAAGACAAGACTTAAGACACTAGTTGAACATCAAAGGAAAGATAGTAGAGAGCTTGATACTCATTTTAGATTATGATAAATATTAACTTATATAGTGGCACTAGGAAAATTCATTGCCAACAATTCATTGATGGAAAATTCACTATCAACAGTTCACCATCACTAGCAATTCACTGCGATGGAAAATTAGCCACCAAAAATTCATGCAATTAATTTTTCGTGTGGTGAATTGCCAGGCGGTGAATTTTCTATTTGTCGTATATAGTATTGCATCAACATTTTATCAATAAATACAATACTTCAATAATTCTAGACATCTATGTGTAGTCAAATATTGTAAAACTAAGTTAGGGGCCCAATTTGGAGTTAAGAAAGTTTCATATTTCAACCCTCTTCCATTAAAACACTCCATGGTGATTTTTAGCACCATCAATTCTATCTACTAGATAGATTCTTTAGTGCATAAGTTCTAAAATTTCACAACATACAATAGAATAATGACATAGTAGATAGGATCACACCACCTCAAGTTGGAATCATGTGTGATCATGTCAATTATGAGTAAATTAAAGATATGGTATTTAGTGAAGATTTGATATTATAATTAAGTATCCATTCTATGCACTTTATACAATCAAATCAATAACATTGACAAACCAATGTCAAAACATAATAGAATACTTCCCAACTTCTCATTTACTTTATCACTTATCAATCCATATCATTAATTAAATTAGTTTTTAATTGATTATATTAATTATTTCTCTTAGATATTTTTTTAATTAATTTACTGGATCATTTATCAATCCATCTCATTAATTAATTTAGATTCTAATTGATTAAACAAATATTTATCTTAAATATACCTTAAATTAATTTGTAAAGTACATAGATAAATCTAGCAATATCTTTGTCGCATCGAGACTTCGATTTAATTTACAAACCCATTTCCATTTAGAAAAAAAATAACAAATTACATTTGGAATCTCGTATAATGATTGACCCTTAACAAAAATAATTAAAAAGCAAGTCTACAACGCAAATTTTAAACCAAATTTGAAGAAAAGACAAACACCAATTAAAATGGTTTTGGTAATAGTTTGAACAGTAGCGAAATGTCGTGTTGTAATGAAAAGATAGTCAAAAGTATTCGAAGTAGAGTGCAGATAATAACTGAAAAAACGATTTTCATGTGAAGGGAAGACTTTCGCATGATACCAGCCTCTACTAGTGGAGGTGTTTTTTTTTTAAATTGGCTTATTATTATTTTTTAAATGGGGATATTAGAAAGTTAAATTGTGAAATTTGTATGAACCTTAAGTTGTATAAAGTCTTTGTATTATATGTCGACATCAAAATTTATGGATTGTAGTAGAATAGTTGGTGAGCAATACTTTATGAGGTCGTTCTAGTGGAGATTAAAAAGTTTTTTCTATTTTCTATATATTTTTTTAAAATTCATGTTTTTCAAAGTATAAATCTTTCATTATTATTATTTTTGTTTTTTCATTTTTTATTTATTTTAGATATGTAATATTTATTTCAGTGTTTTTGACATATTTGTAGTCTATTAAAAGATTAGATTTTGGTTTTGAGTCTTTTTCTTTGAATGAAATTTGTATGAGCCCTAAGTTGCATAAGGTCTTTGTATTACATGTTGACATCAAAATTCACGGTTTGTAGTAGAATATTTGGTGAGCAATACTTTACAAGGTCCTTCGAGTGGAGAATAAAAGATCAAGGGTCATTGTAGTGGAGATTAAAATGTCTTTTCTATTTTCTATATTTTTTTAAATTCATGTTTTTCAAGGTATAAGTCTTTCATTATTATTATTTTTGTCTTTTTCATTTTCTTTTTTTAGATATGTAATATTTACTTCAAAAAATTTGACATATTTGTAGCCTATCGAAAGATTAGATTTTGGTTTCAAGTCTTTTTTTGAATGAAATTTGTATGAGCCCTAAGTTGCATAAGGTCTTTGTATTACATTTCAACATCAAAATTCACGGGTTGTAGTAGAATAGTTGGTGAGCAATACTTTAGAAGGTCCTTCTAGTGGAGAATAAAAGGTCAAGGGTCATTGTAGAGGAGATTAAAAGTCTTCTATTTTCTATTTTTTAAAAAATTCATGTTTTTCAAATTATAAGAATTTCACTATTATTACTATTGTCTTTGTCATTTCTTATTTTAGATATGTAACATTTATTTCAAAAGTTTTGACATATTTGTAGTCTATCGAAAGATTAGATTTTGGTTTCAAGTCTTTTTTGAATGAAATTTGTATGAACCCTACACTACATAAGGTCTTTCTATTACACATTAACATCAAAATTCACGGGTTGTAGTAGAATAGTTGGTGAGAAATACTATATGAGGTTGTTCTAGTGGATATTAAAAAGTTAAGGGTCATTGTAGTGGAGATTAAAAAGTCTTTTCTATTTTCTACTTTTTTAAAATTCATGTTTTTCAAAGTATAAGTCTTTCATTATTATTCTTTGTATTTTTCATTTTCTTATTTTAGATCTGTAATATTTATTTCAAAAAATTTGACATATTTGTAGTCTATCGAAAGATTAGATTTTTGTTTCGAGTCTTTTTTTGAATGAAATTTGTATGAGCCCCAAGTTGCATAAGATCTTTGTATTACTTGTTTACATCAATATTCACGGGTTGTAGTAGAATAGTTGGTGTTCAATACTTTATGAGGTCATTCTAGTGAAGATTAAAAGGTCAAGGTTCATTGTCGATGAGAGTAAAAAATCTTTTCTATTTTCTATTTTTAAAAAAATATTTGTTTTCCAAATTATGAGTATTTCATTATTATTATTTTTGTCTTTGTCATTTTCTTATTTTAGATATGTAACATTTATTTCAAAAGTTTTTGACATATTTGTAGTCTATCGAAAGATTAGATTTTGGTTTCAATTCTTTTCTTGAATGAAATTTGTATGAACCCTATGTTGCAAAAGGTCTTTGTATTACATATTGACATCAAAATTCATGGGTTGTAGAATAGTTGGTGAGCAATACTTAATGAGGTTGTTCTAGTAGAGATTAAAAATTCAAGGGTCATTGTAATGGAGATTAAAAAGACTTTTCTATTTTCTACTTTTTTAAAAATTCATGTTTTTCAAAGTATAAGTCTTTCATTATTATTATTTTTGTCTTTCTCATTTTCTTATTTTAGATATGTAATGTAGTGTTGAAAAATGTCAATTGTTCATTACATTTTCACACTTTTTTGGGCCCTTGTGAACTAAATGAACTTAGTTGTGCCTTATTTAGGGTATTGTAAAGTGTATTCTTACACTTTCACACTAATTTAGGGTTTCATTAATAAATTGGTCTTCTTTATACCTTATTTGGCCTTATTTTGTATCCACAAACCTTAATTAATGCATCTTTCTGAGGATAATCCTAACACATATTCAATGACCAATCAAAAATTAATGTTTTTAGATTGTGTGGACTAGATTTAGTGATTTGGGACTCATACGCCACATTGGGCATATGAGTCCCACCTGAGTTTTGGGGACCTGATCTTGATTTCACATTAATCTAAGCATTTCTTGAAAAATGTGTCCCAAAGCCTAGTCTAATGGGACTCATACACCACCTTGGATGTGTGAGTCCCGTGTGGCTTAAAGGTAAATTAAATTAAAATTATTGGTGGGATTTTATTCTCCTAGATCTGATGTCATCTTGTAGTGTTGTAATTTCAAGGAATTTGGCATAAACAAGTATAAATACAAGGTTATTTCACTCATTTTTCACCTAGAAAGTTTACAAGTGACCTAGCAACTTGAGTATTCATGCTTTATAGAAAATTGGAATTCACAAGAGCATTCAAGAGTTGATTATCAAGTGTTTTGGAGCATTATTCAAGTATCAAGCATCATGTCAAAACCAACATGCATCATGTTTGTTTTTGAGCTAACATTTGTGATGTAGGGTTTCATGATTCAAGCAATCATTCAATTCAAGATCCATATCATTCAAGCAAGAGTCAAGATCCACATCCATTAGAGCCATCTCATGCATGTTTGTAGCATTTTATTCCTATGTTTTGGTGAGTTGAAACATATCATTTTTTTCATTCATCAATCCTCCTTTCCATTTGATTTCATTACAAGGTTTGATTACCAAAATAGGGTTTGACCTAGGAAAAAAAAAATCACTAACAAAACAGCATTTTCCCCTCTCTTTAGTGTGTGATTTGCAGATCTAGGTTGAAGAAATATTGAAGAGAAAGATTGGAGAAAGGTTGTCAAAGTTGCAAAGTTATCCAAGTTGTCACCTTGTTTACAAGATCACCAAAAGGCATCTATAGAGTAGAATTCAACAATTCAAATTCAAAAATTAGGTTGAGAAGACATTGCAGGGGTTGAAGAGTATATTCAAACTTTGACTTTTTGAAAATCCCAAGTAGGAATATGAGTCCCAGTATAGTGCACTTTTTTAGTTTTTAGGTGTTCTAGACTTATCTCTGCTAAATTTTTATTTACCCAGAAACCCTAATCTAGGACTAAATCACCCAACCTAGCATATAAGTCATAGTGTGCATTAAATTCAATTTTTTTAGCATTTTAATCCTCCATTCAAGCTGCTACAGCTTTCCACGTTCCCCTCTATACTTCTCTAGTTTTCTATTTTTTTTTCATTCATTTCTAGGTCATTTAGTGAAGCTTTTCATATCATTAGGTTTTGACATTAGGCCTTGGATGTTACTTGTCTTTCCAAGCCCTAGCTTGGTGGTGAACCCCTTTTTAGTCCTTTATCACACCCTAGGACATCCTTATTCCATATATCTTTCCTTCATTCCATCCTTGGATTGAGATCTCTAGGGTTTCCTTGAATGAGAAGTGTAGAAAACTTTTTGTTCTATATCCTAAACCATAAAGCAACTATTTTCTATCTTTCATTTTGGTGAACCTACATTTAGAACACCTTATTTCTAATTTTGATTACACCATAGTCCTAGATCTAGCTTATATTAACTTTGCATTAGGGTTGGCATTAGTTAATTGACGTTCTAGGGTTTCAAAATATTACATTATTAAAAGTGCATATAGCTTGAATTTTTTCATCTTGCATCATTGAATTTCATCTGAAATTTTCATTTACACTTTATCTAGACATCATTCAAAGGAGAAAACATAACATTCACATAGAATCTGTTGAAACGACACAAAACCCTAAACTCAGACTCATACACCCCTTCTGGGTGATTTAGTCCCACTACATGTGATTTTTCTTAATTTTTGGGTATTTTGTGGTGACTATTATGCACTATTCAAACCCTTGAAAAAACTTGATTGTGATTCGTATGCCCCTCTAGGTGATTTAGTCCCATTTCAAATTTTAAACTACATTTTTCAACATTAAAAACTATGTTTTTGTGTTCTTGTTTGCTACTATTAGCTACCCATTTCAATTTACAGAGTTTCTATTTTCTTCATGGGTAAAAGCATAGATTTGTGTCACACTTTATAAAGGAAATGACCAACATTGATCCAACTTTCAAACTCGAATCTCTAAAAAGTGGCATATATGTTTTCAATTTTTAAATGATGTAAACTAGTAAAATGTGTATTTTTTAGTATATTTTATGTTTTTATTTTTTTTTTAAAAATATAAAATTATTTAAAACTAGTTTTTAATAAATTAACACTATAATTTAGTTGCTGATAAAATGATGAAAAATGAAGTTACATGGGATGTCAAACTTTTTATAGTAAATTTTATTTTTTTCTTTAAAATTTTTTATGTATTTATAACTTGAAACTTTAGTGCATGGATATATTTTTTTCCAATTTTGATAAATAAATATTGAAATGTGCATGTATTAAAAAAAAACTGTTTCCACCAGACATCAACTTTCATATTAAATATTTATCTAAAATAGAAAAAAATTATACCAACTTGATATAGATTCTTTTATCTAGTGCATCATATTTTTTTCAATTTTTTTTAATAAGTTTTAGTATTTTTCCTTGCAATGGTAATCAACCTAATATTTTGTGTTGATAACCTACTTTTAGTAAAAATAAAAAAAATATAAATAATAATTAAACTATTAAAATAAATATATATTTGAAAACTACACTTATGGATCTACAAAAGGGTATTTTATATTTTTTTAAAAATATTATTTACATGAGTAGGAGTTATTAAAACATAATTTTTGTGAAATAATTTTATTTTTTTAGTAAATTGGCCTCAAAGTGGTGCTCCATATATTTGTAGCCAACAATTTTAGTTGAAAAAGTAGTGTAAGTATCTAACTTAGCTAGAATGAATCTTACTAGATCATATGTTTGACCAAAATTGATTTTTATAGTTAGAAATAATTAAATTCAACTGTGCTGATAAGTTGGCCAAAAGTGTAGATGATACAAAACATGATAGGTCCATCTGAAGGAAAGAGTCGATGGTTCGGTGTGGTCTGCTCGCGCGCTAGGGCCTGCGTGCCCTAGCACGCCCTTTCTTCTGCTTTCTAGCTGTGTCGTTGCTTGCTTTGCTGCATTTGGGGGGTTTTTTGCTGGTCTCTGGGGGTGCGTGGGCTGAAGCGGGGGCTTTGGCTCGCATTTTGACTGATTGGTGGCCCTTTTCTGGGGTTTTCTGCCTCTCTTCTGTGCCATTTGTTTTGTTGGCGGGTGGTGCTCAGGCATCTGGGGCGTGGGGTCTCCTGCCGTGTCTTCTTTCTTCTTGTTTGTGCTGGTGTTTTTGGTCCATGGAAAAATGAGATTTTGCTTTACCTTTGGTTTCTTCTGGTGATTTGGAAATGGCTGAGCCCTCTTCTTCGTTGCATGCCAGTGGTCTAGATCAGATGGGGAATCCTCATTCTGTGGATGGAGTCTCCTCTTCCAAAAGGAATTTTCGAATCAAAAAGGTAAACGGTTGTTTGGAGAGATCCGAGGATCGTCCGGTTCTGGTCATTCAACCTGAGCAAGTTTCAGAGGATGTTGAATATTGGGGCAATCATGCTCTTATCTACAAATTTTTGGGCCTTCGTTTATCTCTGCCTGTTTTGGATTCTTGGGCACGTAGGGTTTGGAACCCTGAAGGGGATATGGAGATTATTCTGGCAGCTAATAACTATTTTTTGGTTGTCTTTTCAAGCATGTCCGATAGGAATAGGGCTTTCGAAGGAGGTCCTTATTTCTTTAACCAGGTAGGGCTTTTCATCAAACCTTGGCACATGGGATTCAACTCTGCTGAGGAGATTCCTTCGCGGGTTCCCGTGTGGGTGCGTTTGCCGAGGCTTCCATTGGAATTCTGGAGGGAGGATATTCTTCACTCAATCTCGTTGCTTCTTCGAAAACCTGTGGGATCGGCATCCCAAACTCAAGATCGTAAGGTAATCTCTTTTTCTCGCATTTGTGTCGAAGTTGATTTAAATAATCCATTACCAGACTCCATGGAAATTCGCTTGGGATCTTCTTCTTGGATCCAACAGCTGGATTATGAAACCCTACCCTTTAGATGCAGAATTTGCCATGAATATGGACATTTACATCGCAAATGCCCTAGGTTTAAACCCTCACCCTTAGCTGATTTTGGGCCTCCCAAGGGTGACAAGGGAAAGGCTCCAATGTCTAATGAACTTGTGGATAATGAGGGTTTTATTCCGGTCAAGTCCCATAACAAAGGCAAGGGCAGGAAGAGATCTTGGATGGATAGGCAGAATGAAGGCAACTTTAATAGGTTTGAGGTTCTTGATGATTTGACCCAGGAGGAGGGTATTCCAGTTGAGCTCTCTTCTGGGGCTAAGGATCTGCAAGATGCTTAGGATGATGATGCAAGGAAAGAGGATCAAAGTCTACCTCCAGAGGTTCATCAGAAGGATCAGAAGGCTATGGATTCTTCGACTCATGCTCAGGATTTTGGGGCTCTACAGGGGTCACAGACTCCGAAGGACTCTGTTGCAGTGGTTCCTGATCCCCCTGCTCCTAAGGGGGCCTCAGATCCTATGAAGGGTAACAAAGCTCCTCCTACATTAGGCTTACAGCAGAAATCCTTTAAAAAGGGGCCTCTTGATAAACTGTCAAAGAGTGGAAGGAAGACTGATCAAGAGAAGGTTAAACTTATGGGTGATACTTTGGTTGAGTCTGGGTCTGTGAAGCCCATTGATTCTCATTTCTCCCACCCCCATAAATGATTATTTTATCATGGAATGTAAGGGGGTTGAACAGCATCCCTAGACAAAAGGTTGTTCGCAGATTAATTGAATCTCAGTCACCAGATGTAGTCTTTATCCAAGAAACCAAGCTTACTGTTGATGGGCTTGCTAATTGTGCTTCGCGTATCTGGCCCCAAGGCAATTGGCAGGGGGTAGGTGCTTTGAACAGTGCAGGGGGTGTGGCTTGCTTCTAGAATCCGAGGAAAGTTTCCCCCTTATGCTGGATGTCTAGTCGGTCTTCCATTTCTTTGATTGCTTCTAGTTTTGTTACTGGCGAAAGGCTTCTCTTATCCAATATTTATGCTCCTACAGATCTTTCAGGTAAGTTAAATCTCTGGGCTCACATTCGTTTCATCCGAGCCTTAGACCCATTTCTCCCATGGATTATGGCTGGTGATTTTAATGCTGTTACTTTCCTAGATGAAAAATGTGGTGGGTTAGCCAGGTTAGACCCCTCTGCTAATCTTCTCAGGGATATGATTGGTTCCTTGAAACTCATTGATGTGAAGCCTTCCAATGGTTTCTTTACCTGGAATAATAGGAGATGTGGTGTGGAGGCTATCTCTGAAAGGCTTGATAGATTTCTTGTCTCCTGTTATTGGTTGAATAGTAGGCTGATGACCAGCTCAGAAATTCTTGATTGGAGGGGCTCTGATCACTGGCCCATAAAGCTTTCTGTCACCGCTTATGGTGTCACCAAAAATCCCTCCTTCAAATTCCAATTGATGTGGCTAAGAGATCCATCTCTCCAGGAGCTTATGATGGACTGGTGGCATGACGGGATGCCTGCTCATGGGACTGCCATGTTCACTTTTAGCAAGCGGCTTCAGCATGTGAAGTTTAGACTTAAGAGATGGAATAAACAATATTTTGGGAACCTTCAAGCTCAGAAGATGGCTGCCCAGTCCAAGTTGGATATTATCACTCGTCAGATTCGGGACCAGGGGTTGACCTCTGCCCTTAGCATGGCTGAGTCCTTGGCTCTGAAGGGTTTAGAAGAGTGGGAACTTTGGGAAGAGATCTTCTGGAAGCAAAAATCTCGTATTGATTGGCTTCAGGAGGGGGACAGGAACACGGCTTTCTTTCATAATTCAGTTAAGGCTCGAAGACAAGGAAATTCTATCTCCTCTCTTGTTTCACAGGATGGGGCTCAACTCTCGTCCTATGCTGATATTTCTAGGGAAGCAGTCAATTATTTTGCTAACCTCTTTTCTAGGGAGAATCTTGATGCTCAGGCTGAGGAGCAGGCCATCATGGACTGTATTCCCCACTTGGTCTCTACTGAGATGAATGGGACTCTCTTATGTCCTATCTTGTTACCTGAGTTGGAGAAAGTGGTTTTTAATATGAAAAAAGGTAAGGCGCCTGGTCCAGATGGGTTTCCAATTGAGTTTTTTCAAGAGTTTTGGGAAATTATAAAGCTTGATCTCCTTGAGGTGGTTCAGGAATCTTTGAGGAACAAACAAATGCTCAAGTCTATGAATTCTACCTTCTTGGCCCTCATACCTAAGTTGGAAGGAGCTAACCAATTAGCTCAATTTAGGCCTATTGCGTTATGTAACGTTGTTTACAAGATCATCACCAAATTGATTGCTGAGAGACTCAAACCACTCCTTGGTTCTTTGATCTCGACTGAGCAGGGTGGTTTTGTTGAAGGGAGATAAATTTTGGATGGTGTTGTGATAGCCATGGAAGCTGTTCATTCTATGGCTAATTCTAAGGAGAAGGCTATGTTTATTAAACTTGACATGTCTAAAGCTTATGATCGGGTGAGTTGGGAATTCTTACAGAAAACTCTCTTGGATTTTGGCTTTGCTGAGGAATGGGTGAACTGGGTTCTTAGCTGTGTGACCTCTACCTCATTCTCTGTTCTCATTAATGGGGAACCTTCAGATTTGTTTAGTGCTTCTCGGGGACTCCGGCAAGGGGATCCTTTATCCCCTTACTTATTCATTATCATGGCTGAGGGTCTTGGAAGATTTATTAAATCTCAGGTGAGACAGGGTCTTATCCATGGTTGGAGCTGGAACAACCTTCTCCCTTCCTACTCTCATCTTCAGTTTGTGGATGATACTGGGCTAATGGGCTTGGCTAGAATTAACGAGGCGGTGAACTTCAGGCGGGCCTTAGACATCTATTTAAAGGCGTCTGGTCAGTGCATTAATGATGATAAATCTTCTATTTATTTCTTTAATACTCCTCAGCTTATTCAGAGCAGGATTGCTAGGATCCTTAGATTTCAGATCGGCTCTCTACCCCTGTTGTACCTTGGGATCCCTTTGGCTTTGGGAGGACAGCGGAGAGATTATTGGCAGGGTATTCTGGATAAATTTCATAGTAGGGTTAGCCATTGGACTCACAGATGGCTATCTTCTGCTGGGAGAGTGATTCTTCTTAAGACGGTGGTGCAGTCTCTCCCCATTTATAGGTGTTGTGTGCAGATACCCCCGTCCACCTTTGTTCGGGAATTTGATGCATTGTCTCGGCAATTTCTGTGGTCTGGCAACCTTCTTTCCTCAAAGTGGAGCTTGGTCAAGTGGGAGTCTGTTTGTAGGCCAAAGCATGCTGGGGGCCTTGGTCTTAGGTCTACGGCGTTTGTTGTCACTGCCTTGGCTGCCAAGCTGTATTGGAGGTGGTGTAACAATCTTGATCAGGATTGGGCTAAGATCCTGGCCCACAAGTATCTTCTTGGTGCTGATTGTCTCGATGTGCTGCGGCTTCCTTTGCTGGGTAAAGGTTCTTGTATTTGGGATACCCTTAAGAAGGGTGCACAGCTGATTAAGGAGGGCCTCTTTTGGATTTGTAATAGAGGCTCTGATGTTTTGTTTTGGCAGGACTCTTGGGATGGCCACCCTCCCATTCTTTCTAGTTTTCCTCAGCTTCAGCCTCTTTGTCATATTTTCTCTGAGGCCGGTTGGATTAAGGTGGAGCATTTTAAAACTGTCAAGCGTATTGGGCAGGCGGTGGTGGCCTGCTGGAAGGACCCACAGGAGTGGCCCGTGGGTGGATCTGATGAGGATCGTGGTGTTCTTTCTAGAGTTTTGGAGGCTCGGCTTTGCAGCTCCCTTAATGGGAGGGATGTTCTGGCTTGGAATCCTAGTCCTAAGGGTAAATTTACTGTTGCCCAGGGTTATGCTATGCTTGACAGGAACTTATATGGTCCTGCTAAGGTGCACTGGTGGAAGAAGGTTTGGGACAACTTCTCTTGGCCCAAATGCAATTTTTTTTTATGGTTGGTTGTTCAGAGGAAGTGCCTCACTTGGAAAAATCTTCGCAAACGTGGCTTTCAGGGACCCTCTATTTGCCTTCTTTGTTCTCACAGTGAGGATTGTTCCTCCCACTTGTTTTTTCTTTGCCCTTACTCTAGGGAGTTATGGCACAGATGGTGGGAGGCTTGGCATCATGGGTGTATTCATGCTACCTCCTTGATTGACTTTTGGGAAAGTTTGGGCCGACCACCAGCGAAGACTCCTTTCCTTCAGGTGGCCTGGTCTATTGGGCCTATTTTCATTCTTTGGAACCTTTGGTTGGAGAGGAACCTTAGAGTTTTTTGTGGTTCCAATTTGGGAAATATTCATTTGTGGAAGAGGATAATTAGCAGGCTTCAGGAGACTATTTTGGCTAAGTGTGACATGGCTGAAAGTCTTGATCCTAGTGATCTTGATATTGTGCGGAATTTGGGCTTGGGGGTTAGTAACCAGGGTTGTCTTGCTGGCAGAAGGCCCCGTCAAGTTCGGCAATGTGTTCGTCGTGATGGGAAGTGGATGCCTCCCCCGGTGGGGGTCCTAAAGATTAATACTGATGGTTCTTCTCGTGGGAACCCTGGTCATGCTGGTGTGGGGGGTATTGGTAGAGGTAATGATGGTGGTGTGGTTTTGTCTTCTCTAGTTACAAAGGGCAGCAGTCTAATAATCTGATGGAGGCCCTGGCTATTAAGATCACTGTTGAGCGTGGTTGCTCTTTGGGTTGGAGGAGGATCATCTGTGAGTCGGATTCTCAGATTGTTGTGGATTTGCTGAACAATCAAAGGTGGGATGATGTTAGCTGGCAATTGGCTTCTGTGGGCAGACAAATTTTGAGTCTTTGCAGCTCCTTGGATTCTGTCTCCTTTTGTCATATCCCTAGAGAGTGGAACAAAGTTGCCGATTGTCTAGCAAAGTGGGCCTCTGAGAATGTGGATGGCTGGGATATCAATGGAAAGGATGAGCTTTCGTCTGATTATATTGAGACCCTTGAGAGGTTATTAGTGGAGGACATGATTAGGTAGTGTTGTTGCTGGTTGGTCTGGTGGTGTTTTGTTGTGGTGGGCCTTTGGCCTTTGCTTTGTACTTTGTTTCTGATTGAATAAAATTTTTACCCATTACAAAAAAAAAAAAAGTTGGCCAAAAGTGTAACACAACTTTGTGCTTTTATCCTCATTCATTGCATCTAGCTTCATTTGGTTCATTATTGCATTTCCTTATTTTATTGTATTGCATTTCATCATGGATATGTGCTTTGGTAAGCTTTGGATGTCCTTAAAGTCCTTAGTCGATGTGTTAAGTTGTGATTTTGGAAATGATCCTAATGAAATTAAATGTACACATGCTCACTCAACTCCTAATGCATGTCCTCCTCTTGATGTTGAAATCATTGGAGAAGATGATGATAGCATGAAAAACTTCCTAAACAATTTCCTTAACAACCTTGAGACTAATGCATACTTGTATCCTTCTATGAAACAACCAACACCCCCTATCATCCCATCACTTGAGATGTTTGTCCTTTTACATCCTAAAATTGAGATACAAGTTGAGCCTAAGTTCCCTATAATACATGAGCCTAGTTCCTCTATTAAAGAAAACATTCAACCATCCTATGTTAACAAGGTGACCAATACTACCATCAACCTAGAAGAGACATATGGAAAAGGATTCACAATCTTAAGCAAGCAAATATGTGATACAACAAATGAACATGAAATTCATCAACTCTTAGGGAAAATTCCAACTGAAGATACTAAAGGGCTAGGATATCAAGATCCTCATCCCAACATAAGTTTCTTTCCTAAAGCACAACCAATACCTTGAAACGATGATAAAGATGACAAGGAAATTTCATGTCTTCCTATCCTAATCCCACCTAGAGAAGTTGGTTTGATCAAACCACCTTAGACCATGCCCCCTTGGATAGAACCCTGCTAGTTTTAAACCATACCTATAATGCATTCTCCTTTATACCTATCAAAATGTTGATGAAAAACCATTTTTGATTTACCTTTTGGGGGATTAAATGAATTCATTTAAAATTTATTTTGTTGTAAGTATGTAGTCCTTATTATAAGCTTCTAAAAAAGTATAATTTTAATTAAATTTAATTTGATTATTATATTTATTTTTGATTTCTTGTGAATGGAGGTTTTTCACTGAAAATCAGGTTCTTTGTTCTACACATGGAAAAATAGTAGATTATCAAAAAAAAATTTGAAAAATATGAGTGCACCAGATATTAAAGTCCTTGATCCAGGAAAAAAAGAAAAAACAAATTTTGATACATACAAAAAAGGTTATGCGTTATACAGTTTGCCTATGTCTGAATTGTAATTGGTTTGAATTTCAAACTTGATTAAGGAAAAAATATTTAATAAAACACTATGAAACCAATTTGAAGCACTATATATCATAGCTATAAATCTAAATTCAAAAAAATTAGAATATTATTCTTCACAAAAAAAAATTATGCGTTATACAGTGAGCATCGCTACTTAAAAATGTTGTTTACTGAAAAAGCCTAGTTTTTGAAGGAGATGGAAAAAGAAGTGCAATCTTATTCCAAAATTTTTGAAAAAAAATACATTTAGAATCTACGTACAAAATTTCACAAATCACTAGTTTGCATCATCTTCAAATTCCTCATGGTTTAGCTGCTATAGGTGCCCGAAAGTGAAGATTTAGTTAGAAAAAATTATTTCAGTGTCCAGTTTGGCCAAAAATTGTAAACCAGTATTGTGGGATCACCTTACAGTTCCCTTGTTGGCCATCTACAACTAAAAGAAATTTACACATACTTCTAATTCAAGGACTTATTACATTACCACCCATTCCAGAAATTCAATTTTCAAATCCTAAAAACAAAAACACATCTCATTGTAGATATCGTAGAGTCTGTGGACATAGTACTGATGAGTGTCATGCTTTAAAACAAATATCTAAAAAGTTTGACATCATAGAAATATTCCCTTAAAGCGGGACCCTTTTGCTCCTTTCCCTGTAACGGTTGTAGGATCATAATATTATCACTATTACATGTCCTAGTAGCGCATTTTCCATTGTCCCTTTGGCTATATGTTCACCTTCCATATATAATGATTGAGATTAGGATTCAAATGACCTACTATAGGTTGACTCACATGTGCCTTACTAGTCTTTTCTTTATGTTCCCTTGTCATGTTTCTTTTGTGTGATTGCATGTGCATAATGTGATCCCTCGTACTATTCTATTTGATGTATCTCTCTCTTTATGACATTCCTCTATTTGTACCTACATTCTTCTCTATGGAATAAGAATTTTTCATTTGTCTTATGTTTTCCTTTTGGGGATGACACAAGGCATTGATACATTTAGGTCTCTTCCATGTTGACCTAAAATATTTTTCTTTGTTTTTGCTCTCTTTGTGTCATTCTTTCTGTTCCATGAGTATTTAGGGAACGATGATTGTTATGAGCTCTGTAACAACATTATACTGACCATGAATCTACTGATCCCCTACATGATTTTGGGATTTCATTATGGGGACAACCCCTTTTCATGACGTAAATTTATTTGGAAACATATTACTTGGCATAGGGCTTTCCAAATAAGCTCTCATGTCCTCTTTATTGCTAGCATTTATCATTTTCTACTTTAAAGTAATTTCTCATAGCATGGTGATTAGCAATTTCTTTAATGTGGGGGCATACATTGACATTATTCTTTTTTTTCATGTTTCATGGTGTAGTATTCTTACTTCATGTGATGTGTCTTCCACTTTGTGGTAACATCGAGTGTGATGTCCCTCAAGAGCATGACCTCTCTTAGCATATTATATTCCTCTCAGTGGCTTGATGCAACACACTACATCCCCTAAGTTGTGAATCTTCTAATCTTTAATTGGTCCTATCTTGGAGACATTAGGCACAGTGTTCCCTAAGTTAAGACCTTACATGAACTAAGCAAGACTCCTTTGAACATTCCTTACACCAATTTTGCATTTACAATTTTGGTTATATGGCCACCTTGCATAACACACTTTGCTTTCATATGGTGTGCCATCTTGTTTTTTCATGAGTATAAACCATACAAATCTTTTATTCTATCATGAAGCTCAAAGTTCATTGTTGTGTGGCACCTTATCAAATGTATCAGGAGGTATAGCTTTGTTTTGGTTGAATGGGAAGCCAAACTTAGGCATGCATTTCCCATCGACACTATGTTGTCTATGTGAGTGCATACCAACCACATGCATGTGTGTCTCACCTTTTGGATACTCACCCACCAAACACCCTGAAGTTCTATTGCCTCAAAGTGAGCGTGCATTTTTTAGATAAACAACTTAGATCTGATCCACAACATGCAGGACAAACAGTCAAAGCTTCATCCACCCCTTTTTTGTTTGATTTTTTCTTTTCTTTATGTCTTTGGTAGTGCATGATTGTACCTTGTTGTTGCTCCTTATATCCTTTTCATGTGTGTTCTTTTGTGCTTATGTTGGTTTTCCATAAGATCATGATCTTAGGGGCTTGTGCAACCCTCTTGATTATTGTCATCCTATCTTACTAGATGTATAGGAGTGAATTTGCACCCCTTAAGAAAATTCCCCTTTCACATAGCCTCACCTTAGAAAATAAAATCCAAAGGAGAAATTCCACATCACCCACCTACCTTCCATCCACCTAGCATTTTTCCCATGTGTTGGTGAGATAATATTTTTTGGGGATGATCACACAACACGTGGACATTTGTGTGCGTGTTGTCATCCCTATCAGATTCCTAAGTCTGAAGTCAGCAAAGGCATTACACACCCAACTGGGGTTGAATTGTAACATCCCTCTTTGACCAAATGACCCAAAAATTCCTTACTCCTTCCCATCCCACCTTCAAAAACATCCATTCTCACTTCATTTCACTCTCTAGACATTCACATTTGATCTTCTAGCAATCTTCTATAGCTTCTTAACCCTCTCAAGCAACATTCTAGCATTCCATTGTGAGCATTGCAACAACTTTAAAGCTCCATAAACTCCACATTGCAAGTGTGAGGCAAGCCATATAAGTTGTGGGCTTGGAGTTTTGTGAGACCTCCCTTCATCATAGCTACGGCTATGGTGACTTTTCCAAGTCCATAACTTGCATTCTCCTCCATTAGCTAGTGAGATTTTAGGTGGAGGTGGTA
This sequence comes from Sequoia sempervirens, assembly GCA_007258455.2. NCBI lineage: Eukaryota > Viridiplantae > Streptophyta > Pinopsida > Cupressales > Cupressaceae > Sequoia > Sequoia sempervirens. Next base: position 767,349,411 of record VDFB02193867.1, on the reverse strand, counting down.
ATGCTTCACTCCTCTCCTTTGTGATTTGATAGAGTAGCATAGTATTGTTTTGAAGTTCTAATTGCAATCTTTCTTTCTACTTTATTTATCACATATTCTACTCTATTGCTTTTTGGTTGTCCATCGAGGTGGAAACACCAAAATGGGGGTTTGACTAAGGCGGGCCCCTATACAGCCCCAACAATTTTTCCTCTTTCTTGTGTGTAGGTGGATGTGCATGTGGATATAGCTAGTGAATTGATGTTTTTGTGAGATTATCTTCATTACCTTAGCTTTCATTTACTTTCTTTATCATATCTATCTCCATTTCTCATACTTTCTCTTTTTTTTCCCATCAACACCAATTAACTAGGTTTTTAGTTATTTTTTAGGTAGTTTGTATTGTACTTTTTTTTTGTCCGTACAAACTTTATCATGCCCGAGAGACACTAGCGCACTACACTACCATCCTAGAACCACACTGTTGTCCTTAGAGAGAGGGTTGTATGAGCTATAGTACTAACTTTGAAAAACTAGCTCACCTAGCTTGAACTTGAACCCTGGGTCTATAGAGTGACATAAGTACTACATACCCCAAGACATCCTTTAGAGTGAGGTAAGTTAGGGTATCCCTTTGCTCTTGGCTCTCTGTGACCTAGATCCTTAGTGTGGTTGGTCTGCCTCTCTTACATTTTTGCTGAACTAAATGCGAACCATTTTGGTTTCGTTTAGCAATGCTGAAGGGTTATTTTCTCACATTCTAGGAGCATTGTAGGTGTGAATGTTGTGAGGCGTTTCTCCTTATAGCCCAACCTACAACCCCTAGTAGGCATAGTTGGAAGGTTCTGTAATTATTGTGGAACAAAGCCTTAACTAGGTCACTATCCTATTTCAAACCTTTGGGGGACTTTGTGAGAGTATCATTTAGTGTGTGTGATGGCCTCTTTTCTGCATCTCCCTATCCCCTCTACATAGCCTATGAGTAGTATTCCAGGTATAACATTCACCTCCTAGGATCTACTCATGTGTTTTAATAGAGAACCATATCCTCTTTATATCCCTATGCAAATCAATGAAAACACTATAGTAGGTGTTCTCATTGATCCGACGTCTCAAGTGAATATCATAATTTAGGAGATTATGATAATTAATTTCCTACATAAACATGGGTACGACACACCTATGAGCACCATTTGTAGGCATAACAAACTTTTTGTACTTCCCCTTGGTAGTATTGTCTTGTCATTCCTTGTTGGACCTAAGTCTATGAACTTGCTATTTAATATAATCTTGGGGTCTGAACTCTTTAGAGTGAAGCTAGGTATCCCCTATCTAGTAGCTATGAATGCAATTCCCTCAATTGTGCATAAATGCCTAAAATTTATTCATGAGGGTTCAATGCATGTGATCCATGAGACCAGTTATAGATCACTAGTTGAGCATGGAAACTATTCTTTAGATCACTTTTGGCCCACACCCATTGGTCATCTCCTACCTAGGAAGGACCTCTTATACCAGACTTATCAGAAGTATAAGAAAGGGCACTTAACACCTAGAGTGAGATACCCTCCATCACCTTATGTTGTTTCACATAGAGCATGCTTAAAAGCTGATAGTGATGCTGCCAAGGCCCATAGAGGAGAAGAAGAGAAGTGATCTCAAGGTTCCTCTTCCTCTTCCACTATCTAGCCTGACACTTCCTGTAGCCCTAATACAATGCCATCAAATTCTGCTTTGTGTTTGTGGGAGAACCCCATGGTGCCTACTTGGGAAAAGCCCAAGAGTCTTGCATTTGAACTTCCTATTCTTCCCATGGAGCCTAGGTCGATTCAATGCGGTAGAAGGAAGGGTTCCTAGTGGGTATCATCTATGTCTTGGCCTCTGCAGCCTCCCACTAGTCTCGCTCCTAAAGTGGTGAATGGGAAGATTCCTGCTGCCAAGGCACTAGAGCCTACTCCCCCCATTTTTTCTCAACCTCTTCCTCCTACTCCAATTCAGGAGTCTATCCCTCCATTAGAGATAGCTATTATGGACACCCTTATGGCTGAGGTGAGAAGGAGCCTTTTATCCCTTTGTATCTCCCTACTTTTGGCTTGAAGAGTCATAGAAACCACCTTGTGTGTGAGTGCAAGCACCGATGAAAGGCTTTGGCAGTTGAGCAGGATGCTTTGTAGAAAAAGAGATGGCCTCCCCTACTTTAGGACCTCTCAATGCATCCTCCTCTCTTCTCCCCTCTAGTTCTATTCAATCAAGCTCAATCTCATTTCTGATTCCTGCTATGAGTGTGGGCGCACCTGACCCTAAAAAGGTGTAGGTGTTTATCGCTCCTTTGGCTGAGCCACCCCTGTTGATGTTCCTTCTGTACATCCCACCATTCCCTAAACCCATGGACATGCCAAATACCTTGGTGGTGTCCACCACGTTTTTCTTCTCCTCCTCATCTTCACCTCTCACCTTGTCTATGGGGAGTTCACATCCTCTAATGCAAAGGATTTCCCTTGTAGCAATGGAGGGAATAAGAGGAGCCCACCTTCTCCAAAAGGTGGTCCTATGCTAGCTTGTTTTGTATTGGTGACCGAGCATGTTTTAGCTTCCCCTAAGTTTGTCGCCACTCCTAAGTCACTTGGTGAGCCAAGCAGTGTATCTTGGACACCATCCTCCTTGTTCATTGAGGTATGACATGGCACTTTTGGAAAGTGTATGTTTAACTCTCTAGATGAAGTTTTGGCTTTTTCAACAATCTTTACAAAATCACTAATCGTGGCTCCATAAGAGCCTAGTGAAGAAGACCCTGCGAGGCCTTCTTCCTTAGCCCTTTTTGTGGGAGGGTTGAAAGCTACTCCCCTTAATATTCCACCACTATAGGATCATCCTCCTTCCCCTTATAATTATCTAGATTGGGAATTGAATGGCCTCTTGGTTGATGAGTGTTAGGGGGAGGCCTCTTCTTTATCTTTAGATTAGGAGTGTGTGTATTGCGATTTGTTCCCCCATACTTGTGTTATATGTTCCTAGATGACCCTTTTCACCCTTGTTGGTTCTTGGATACAAGAGTGACTTTGTGTTGTAAACTTTTTTCTATTTGTATCATCATTCTTCCTCTATTATGTGTTTTGATTTTTTAAAAATTGGAGACAATGCAAAGTGTTGGGGGCATTTAGGCTTCCCTTCCATGTTGACCCAATTTTTTATTTTTTACTTTTTCTTCTCATGCATTCTTCACATGGTTTGGTATAGTAGGGGATTGATAAAAAATCATTTATATACTATTACTATACTTATATATATTTATGAGTAGCTCTAACCCTGAAATATTAGATCACCCATGTGTCTCTTGTTCATGCTATTTCATTTTCACCCTTTTATATTTCTCTCTTCTTTGCTTAAGTTGTCCCTCATATGTGTGAAAACATTATTTTCACAATAATTTGATTTTTTAGAAAGAACATTCATTTCCCACAAATATTTTCTTGAAAATCCCTGCTAGCTTTTTCAAAGATCGCATCCTCAACTTGAACCCCTAATGGAACGTGTTTCCTTCATCATGGGTTCATGAAGAAAGAACTTGAGAAATTTCCTCTGAGGTGGGAGAAATATTTTCCTACAGAATAAGCCTCAACCTTCCCCTCATGAGGGGGAATTTTCTACCTTTAAAATTCCTTGATGAAGTGAACATCTTTCAAAAGGATTCCTTGATGAAGAATTGATTTGAGAAAAAGTATCTCTTTTACACTTTCAAATAGTGTGTCCCTTGAGTGGAACCCTTTTATTTTGAAGGGTTCCCAAGGGACCCTTTGAAAGCATTTCCATTTGATGATTGTCTGTGTGACTTTCTACTTGTTTGCTTGTGTGGCTTCTTTTTGTTTCTTGGCATGTTTCATCTGTGGATTAACATGTCAGTTTGTGGGTGTTCTTGTGAAGCCACTTTCTAGCCTGACTCTATGGAGTTCCCTTGCACTAGGCTTCCTTCATGAGAGAGAACTTGGGGGTTTCCTTCTTGTAGGTCTACGGGTCTATATGGTGTTTACTTCACTGGGCTTCCTTCATGAGAGAGAACTTGGGGGTTACCTTCTTGCAGGTTCGCAAGCTTGTGAGTGCTTTCATCCTGTGGGATTTTTCCATCATTTGAGGGCCTTCGGTGTACTTTGTACAAATTCATAATTTTGTGAAGCTATTGAGTCCTTTTGTTTGAAACTCCCCAGGGAGAGTACCTGTGGATTCCTTTTCCTGCCTTTCACTTTTGAGTTTCTCAGATTGTGGTCTGCTACCTTAACAATTCAGGTATACATTTCTAACCTTGCTAACTCTTTGATCTACTTTACCGAATTCTCATTAATATGTGCACTTGCTAAAGTGGGGAAAAATGTATAGGAGAGAATTTGCACCCCTTAAGAAAATTCCCCTTTTGCATACCCTCACCTTAGAAAATCAAATCTAAAGGTGAAATTCCACATCACCCACTTGCCTTCCATCCACTTGGTGTTTGTCCCATGTGTTAGTGAGAATACTTTTCAGGGATGAATGCGCGACATGTGGATTTCTACATGCCATGATACCATCCTTGATGGATTCTTGAGTCTAAAGTTGATAGAGGCATTATACATTTTATTGGGGCTGAATTGTAACATCCCTCTTCAACCAACTGACCTAAAAATTCCTTATTCCTTCCCATCCCACCTTCAAAAAAATTCATTCTCACTTCATTTCACTCTCTAGACATTCACATTCGATATTCTAACAATCTTCTACAACTTCTTCACTCTCTCAAGCAATATTCTATCATTGCATTGTGAGAATTGTAGTAGCTTTGAAGCTCCATCAACTCCACATTGCAAGTGTGAGGCAAGACATAAAAGTTGTGGGTTTGGAGTCTTGCAAGACCTCCCTTCATCACCACTATGGCTGTGATGACTTTGCAAAGTCCATACCTTGCATTATCCTCCATTTGCTAGTGAGATTTTGGGTGGAGGTGGTAACGCTTCACTCCTCTCCTTTGTGATTTGATAGAGTAGTATAGTATTGTTTTGTATTGTTCATTGCAATCTTTCTTTCTACTTTTTGTATCACATATCCTAATCCATTGCTTTCTAGCTATCTGTGGAGGTGAAACACCAAAATGTGGGTTTGACTGAGGTAGGCCCCTATACAACCCCAAATTTTTTCCCTCTTTCTTATGTGTAGGTGGACATTTACGTTAGCTGGAAAATTTTCACTTTTGTGGTATTATCCTCATTAGCTTAGCTTTCATTTACTTGGTTTATCATCTTCATCTCTATTTCTCATAGTTTCTCATTTTATTTTTCTCGTCAAAACCAACTAGCTAGGCTATTACTTAGTTTTTATGTAGTTTGTAATATACTTTATGTTTTTTGGCTGTATGGATGCTAGTGCACCTGAGAGACACTAGCGTGCTACACTGCTATCCCAAAAATACACTATCGTCCTTAGATAGAGGGTTGTTTGAGGTGTAGTACTAAATACAAAAACTATCTTTCTTAGCCTGAACCTGAACCCTAGGTCCATAGAGTGAAAAAAGTACTATGTAATTCTCTTCATTCTCGATCCTCACCCTAAGAAATCCTTTAGAGTGAGGTAAATTAGGGCAGTCCTTCACTCTCAGCTCTTCATGACCTAGAGCCTTGACGTGGTTGGTTCCCCTCTCTTACATTATAATTGGTACATATGCACCCCTCTTGATGCATGTTTCTCTACTTTAGTGTGAGTTTGAAGCAAGTTCCTACTCTCACTAAAGTGGGGAATAAATGTAGTGTCAAAAAATGTCATCCGTTACATTTTAACAATTGTTTGGGCCCTTATGAACTAAATGAACGTAGTTGGGCCTTATTTAGGGTGTTGTAAAGTGTATCCCTAATATTTCACACTAATTTAAGGTTTCATTAAAAAATTGAGCTTCTTTATGCCTTATTTAGCCTTATTTTTCATCCACAAGCCTTAATTAATGTATCTTTCCAAGGATGATCCCGATACATATGCAATGACTAATAAAAAATAATTTTTTTAGATTGTGCAGCCCAAATTTAGTGATCTAGGACTCATACACCACTTTGGGCGTATGAGTCCCACCTAAGTTTTGGGGCCCCGATCCCGATTTCACACTAATCTAAGCATTTCTTGAAAAATATGTCCCAAAGCCTAGTCTAGTGGGACTGATATGCCACCTTGGGCATATGAATCTTGTTTTTCTTAAATCTAAATTAAATTCAAATACTTAGCAATATTTTATTCTCCTAGATTTGATGCCAACTTGTAGTGTTGTAATATCAAGGAATTTGGCATAAACAAGTATAAATACAAGGTTATTTCACTCATTTTTCACCTAGAAAGTTTACAAGTGACCTAGAAAATTGAGTATTCATGCATTATAGAAAATTGGAGTTCAAAATATCATTCAAGAGTTGATTATTAAGTGTTTTGGAGCATTATTCAAGTATCAAGCATCATGTCAAAGTCATCATGTAGATCATGTTTATTTCTGAGCTAAAATTTGTGATGTAGGGTTTCATGATTCAAGAAAGAATTCAATTCAAGATCCATATCATTCAAGCAAGATTCAAGATCCACATCCATTGGAGTCATCTCATGAATTTTTGTAGCATTTTATTCCTAGCATTTGGTGTCTTGCAACATATATTTTTTGTCATTCATCATTCCTCCTTTCCATTTGATTTCATTACAAGGTTTGATTATGAAAATAGGGTTTGACCAAGGAAAACCCCTTTCGAATAACAAAAAAAAAATTATCCCTCTCTTTAGTGTGTGATTTGCAGATCTAGGCTAAAGAAATATTGAAGAGCAATATTGGAGAAAGGTTTTCAACTTGTTTACAAGATCACTAAAAGGCATCTACAAAGCAAAATTCAGCAATTCAAATGTGGAAATCAAGTTGAGAAGATAGAGTAGAGGTTGAAGAGAAAATTTAGACTTTGAGTTTTCAAAAAGGCCAAGGAAGAATGATACATCACTTCTAGCATATGATTCTTGGTATAGTGGACTTTCTAGTTTTCAAGTGTTTCAAACTTGTCTCTGCCAGATTTCTATTCCTACCTAGAAACCCTAATCCAGGACTAAATTTCCTAGCCTAGCATATGAGTCATAGTGTGCACTAAATGAGGTGCTTTCAACATTTTAGGCCTCCATTCAAGCTTCTACAAGTTTCTAGGTGCCCCTTTGTACTTCAATTTTTTATTCTATTTCGCATTCATTTCTAGGTCATTTAGTGAAGCTTTGCATATCATTAGGTTTTGACATGAAGTATTGTAAGCTACTTTTCTTTCCAAGCCATAGCTTGGTGGTGAACTCCTTTTTAGTCCTTTATCACACCCTAGGACATCCCTATTGTAGATCTATTTCCTTCATTCCATCCTTGGATTGAGATCTCTAGGGTTTCCTTGACTAAGAAGTGTAGAAAAATTGTTGTTCTATGTCCTAAACAATAAAGAAACTGTTTTTTATCTTTCATTTTGATGAACCTACATTTAGAACAACTAATTTTTGATTTGTAGTACATCATAATCCTAGATCTAGCTTATATTAACTTTTTATTAAGGTTTGAATTAGTTAATTGCTATTCTAGGGTTTCAAAATATTGCATTAGTGAAAGTGCATATAGGTTGAATTTTTACATTGTGCATCATTGAATTTCATTTGAAATCTGCATTTACACTTTGTCTAGACATCATTCAAAGCAGAAAACATAGCATTCACACTAAATTTGTTGAAAACTATGCAAAAAACCTAAACTAGGAATCATACGCCCCTTTGGTTGATTTAGTCCCACTATATGTGATTTTTCCTGATTTCTAGGTATTTTTTGGTGACTATTATCCACTGTTCAAACCCATGAAAATACTTGATTGGGACTCATACACCCCTCTGGGTGATTTAGTCCCATTTCAATTTTAAACTATATTTTTTAACATTAAAAAATATATTTTTGTGTTCCTATTTGCTATTGTTAGCTATCTATTTCAATTTACAGACTTTCTATTTCATTTCCTTGCATCTAGCTTCATTTGGTTCATTCGTGCATTGCCTTATTTTATTGTATTGCATTTCATCATGGATATGTGCTTTGGATTTCCTTAAATTCCTCAATGGATGTGTTAAGTTGTGCCTTTGGAAATGATCCTAATGAAATTGAACTTACACATGCTCACTCAACTCCTAATGCATGTCCTCCTCATGATGTTGACATCATTGGAAAAGATGATGATAGAATGAACAAATTCCTAAACAATTTCCTCAATAACCTGGAGACTAATACATCCTTTTATCCTTCTATGAAAAAACCAACACCCCCTACCATCCCATCACTTTAGATGTTTGGTCTTTTACCTCCTGAAACTAAGATAAAAGCTAGGCCTAAGTTCCCTAGAATAGTTGAACCTAGTTCCTCTAATCAAGCAAACATTCAACCATCTTATATTAAAAAAGTGACCAACACTACCATCAACCTAGAAGAGACATATGGAAAAGGATTCACAATCTTAAGCAAACAAGGGTATGATACAAGAAATGGACATGAAATTCATCAACTCTTAGAGAAAACTCCCACTAAAGATACTAGAGGGATTGGATATCAAGATCCTCCTCCTGACATAAGTGTCCTTCCTCCTAAAGTGTAGCCAATACCTTGAAACAATGATAAATACATGACAAGGAAATTTGAGGTCCTCCTATCCTAATCCCACCTAGAGAAGTTGGTGAATCTAGTGAGCAAAGAGGCATTAAAAACTAAAGAAACAACAATTCCCTTGTCTTCCATCTACAATTGAAAGAACTTTATAAATAATTCTAATTCAAGGACTTATTACATTACCACCCATGCCATAAATTCGATTTCCAAATCCTAAAAACAAAAAGACATCTCATTGTATCTATATCATAGAGTATTTGGACATAGTACTGATGAGTGTCATGCTTTAAAAAATATATTTAAAAAGTTTAATATCATAGAAATAGTCCCTTAAAGAAGGACCATTCCACTTCTTGCCATGTAATGGTTGTAGGATCATAATATTCTCACTATTACATGCCTCACATTCATTTCAAATTATTTCAAGATGCAAGAATATATTTCTCATCACATATGTTGGCTCATTCTTTTCTTGTACACAATGGGGGAAAGAATTAGATAGCCTTGTCCTAGTAGCACATTTATCATTGTCCCTTTGGCTAGTTGTCTACCTTCTGTATATAACAAATGAGATTGGGATGTGAACAACTTGCTATAGGTTGTGTATAAGAGTGAATTTGCACCCCATGTGCAATTCCCCTTTTTTCCTTTATCCACCTTAGAAAACCAAGTTCAATGGCTTAATTCCACCTAAGCCCGCTACTTGTATCACACTTAGCACCTGTTTTGAGTGTCGGTGGAGGTGTTTCTATCAGAGATTCCCATGTGACGCAAAGATGTCCATGTGACACACTTATGTCCCTGATAGATTCCCTCATTTGTAGCTTGCAAAGGAATTACACTTCCCATTGGGGGTTGATTTGTAATGCCCTCCTTGGCCGACCGACCCGAATATGGTCGTTTTCTTCATCTCCCCTTCAAATTCACTCCTTCCATATGCATTGGAGTTTCTTATGATCTTCTACCATCTTCTTCCATCTTCTACACATCCCTTCACATCTTCTAAGAGCTTCTTGACTTCATTCACAAGCTTCACAAATTCTTCTCAAGCTCCAAGCAGCTTCTTCACCATCTCTTCAAACACTTTACACTTCACAATAGAAACATCAAAACTCCAGCACTTCAATAGAGCAAGTGTGGAACAAAACACCATTCCAACATAGGCTTGAGTTCCTCTCATTTTCTCCCCCAAGTAGCCTTGAGTGCTCTTGGTGGAGGTGGTAAGCTTTCACTCCACTCCTCTATTACTTGGTTGAGTAGCATAACACTGTTTTGTAGTTCTTTAAGTAGTCTTTACTTCATTTCTACTTTTCTCTCTACCTTCTTGGCTATCTATGGAGGTGGGAACACCAAAATGAGGTCTAACTGAGGTAGGCCCCTATTCAGCCACCCAACAATTTTCTCTCTCCCTCTTGTGTATAGGTATTGAAGAAACTCACAAGCCGAAAGCTTCATCACTCACACGGTCATAAGTATTTCCTTTCTCCTCATTATCTTCTCTACTTTATTTCATTTCTATCACTTTTTGTTACTTTATCATGTCCTGCCATTTTCCTACATTCTGTTAGTTCTTAGTAATTAGGATAGAAGCATTCACTTTGTTGTTTTATGATACATTCTTGTTCTCTGGTATGTATGAGACACTAGCGCACCTCTAGGATGCCAGTGCACTATGCTGTTGTCTGTATTTTGCGTTGACGTCCTTTGGCTAAGAGCTTGTTAGTTTGTCCAAGAAATCTTTGTGACTTGCTCTTTCAAAATATGAAACTTCCATTGCTATTCCATTGAGGTAATATAGGGAAGTTCACCCCATGAGGCTCTCTAAGTGAAGATAATTCGTGAGTAGTGAATCCCACTATATTACAGGTTGAATCACATTTGACTTACTATTCTTGTCTTTATGTTCCCTTTTCATGTTTATTTTGTGTGATTGCATGTGTGTAATGTGATCCCCCTGTATTGTTGTAAAATTGTACCCCTTGCAATTTCACATGTATTTTTGTATCCTCTTTAGTGACTACTCCGTTAGTATCTTGTGTAGGCTCATTTTATCCCTTACATCAGCCTTTTTCCCCTCTTAGGATGCTCTGTACCCCTTTCCAGAAGCTACCCTTCATGTGCCAGTTGTGCATGAAAACTTGTGCTTTTCCTATTCATGTTGTTTTGTAGTGTGATGTGTCTATACATTGGTGTGTTGTACCGATGGCTACAGGTTGTACTGGTGTCCTGCTACATTTCAATGCTCAAACAATTGTTTCTGAGCATTTTTTCCACTTTTCAACTAGCTTTGTCAGTGGTAACGATTGGGGATTCCTTGTAACTGCCCAAAAAGCTTCTTTTCCCTCTTTAAAAGTCATGTTTTCAACTCATTTGATCTCTAGCTTCACCTCTAGCTTCTTTCCAACCTTAATTTTAGAACTTTCTCTTGTTATTTTGTTTGTACAACTTCATATAACTTGTTATAGTAGAATTAAGAACTCTCAAGCTTTTACAACACTCTCTACAAATCTCTTGACCCTCGCAGCTATTGCTTTCCCTCTTTGGCCTGCTTAAGCCTTGTAGCTGATATCTCCTTCACTTTGTGCTTGCAAGCACCCTAGGATTCCATATCCCCTATCTATTGCATCCTTACTTCATGATACATGTTTTCCTCCTCGAGCATGGATTTCTTTTATCACTCATATTTTGTGATATGGGTTCTCCTCCTCGAGCAGGGATTGCTTTTATCACATTGTATCTACTTACTTCTCTTGCTCTCTCTATCTTTCTGGTTGTTTGTGGAGGTGGAAACACCAAAATGGGGGTTTGGTTGAGGTAAACCCCTATACAGCTCCAACACTTTCTCTAGATCCTATGCATGCAGGAATTGAAGATATTCGTGTACTAGAGGCTTCATTACTTGGGTTGTTGCATGAGAAGTTTCTTTCTCTATCCTCTTTAGTTAGGTCATTTACTTTACTTTATTTTAGTTCTATTGTATTATGTTATTTTCTATCATTCTAGAAGTTCTCAGTAATTAGAGTAGAAGTAACCACTCTATTAATTTTTGTGATAAACTTTCTTTTTGGTTCATACGAGAAGCAACACACCTCTAGGATACTAGTGCACCATACTATCATCTGTATCCTACGCTAACATCCTTTGGCTAATAGTTTGTCAGTTTGTGTAGAAAATCTTCCTAACCTGCTCTTTCCGATTCTAGAATTCTCACATTTTTCTTTGAGGTAGTTTAGGTTAGTTCACCTTGTGAGGATCTTTGAGTGAAGAGAACTTGTGAGTAGTGAATCCCCCTTGTCTACATTTTGGTGAACCTGATGTGAACAATAGTTTTTTTCAAAAAACTAGGAATTTATTTACCCCAACTTGGTGGGGTCATAACTTTTGACTCGGTGCTCGGAATTCAAAACCGTTTGCACTATTGGAAAAATATCCAAGGGGGCTAATTCAGTTCCTAAAATACTATGCCTTTGGTAGCTGAATTTTAGGAATTGATGCAAGTTTTGACCCCAAATTCTACTTCGAAGACCTCTGAAAATGAAAATTACTAGAACCTAGAAAATACCAAAAAAATATGAAAATATGGATTTCTATTTTTTCCTAGTTCTACTGCTAGAATGAATTTAATATCCTCTTTTTGATTTTAGTATCTAATTATATTCAAAACATTAATGATGTTCCATTTCATGCATGTGATAGTGACTTGGCTTTGCCCATGTCACTTGGTTTCTTTGATCCTTTTCATGAGATTCCTCTTGCTTTGAAGGATATCTTATTGCAAGAATATGAAATCATTGATACCTTTCTTTACATCACTCTACCTTCTCTTCATTCTAGTGCACTCTTCTAGAGATGATGCATTAATGAATGATGAATCTCTTCTCTATTATAATCCACTTTCCTCTAAAGATGATGCATTGGAAAATGGGAATCTCCTTCCACATTTGATCCTCCTTGGACCGATGTTGAGAATGTTTCTTTGCATAATTATTCTACTAGTTGTGATGATTCTGTAAATGTAATCTATGTCTCTACTGCCCCTCAAAGGCCTAAGAGAACGGTCATTTACCTAACTCCAACTAGTCCTTCTCCTTAAAGGATTTTTTCTATTGATGGTGTTCCATTTGATAGTTATTCTTTTGATATTTCTAAGGCTCCCTCTTATAGAGTGGTAGCCCATGTTTATGAGAATATAATGAATAAACAACCAAGTCTTCCTTCCGCACCTAAACTTGTAACTAAAGCACTTGGTGATTATGATTTTGATGAGAAACTTTGTGTTACTCTGGCCAAGATCTCACTATGGGACTTGTTTTAGTCTACTCTAGTTTATCAAGGTATGCTTTAGGAAGCCTTGCAAAAGATCCTCTTGCCTTCTTCCACTAGGTTGATGGATGTTGATACATTGATAGCTCATATTCATGCGAATTCTCTTAATATTATTTTCTATCCATAGGAACTCCTACCTTTGGAAGTATAGAAGTAGGTGGATCCTCCGATGATTATAGTTAACATTAATAATATCGGTATTAGACATACTCTTGTTGATGTCGGTTCAACACTTAATATAGGTAGCATTGATCTATCAAGCCTAAGATTAATATTGATTCATCTTCTCTTAATTCTTCTTTTGTTGACATTCGTGGGTTCAATAATGTCCATCTAAAAGTGCTATGCACAATAGTCGAGTATGTGTAGGATCATCATGGAAAAAACAAGCCCTTAAGTGGCAAAAAATTTAGAAAAATCAAAGTTAGGCAACTTGACGTAAAAATTTGAATAAGTTATCTATATTATTTCAAAAATATGTAAGAATAGAATCTGTAGAAAATTGAATGTAGTTTCTAAACTACTAGGTTTGCTTAAAAAATAAATAAATCTATTTGGTGAAAATTTGAAATTTCAATGCAGTAGTACTTAAATTTCAGGGAAAAAATAAGTAGGTGTCTTTCTGACCACCCTAACCACAATAAAATGATAATATTTTTTTATAAAATTTTAGATATAAGTAGAGGACTCATGTCCTGATGTGATGCATATTTTTTGCAAATTGTTTTCAAGTAAATAATTAATTATGATTTTTTTATTACAACTTTTAAAAAATGTAAAAAAATCGTATGTCTGACCACCTTAACTTGGTCAAAACTTCATGAAATTCAATTTTTCTTTTTTTAATCCTATAGTATGAGAGGCATAGAATGTGACACATGTTTTGGATTCAAAAAAATGTAATACTATTTGAAAGCTATAGATGTTTTTCAATCAGACTATCAATCAGGACTTTAGTCGTAATTTGAATAGAAAATGAATAATAATTACTTATTAAATTCAAAGTAAAGAATAATTTATATTGGTGGAAATTTGAGAATCTCCTTTAAAAACCCTTTTCATTTCATCAATTTTGGGTAAAAAAAGAGTCGTCAACCACATACCCATCATATTGCCACTTTTTGGTCCATCATGATCCTGCACATACCCTGTCTTTCCTTTAACAATGGGACCCGTTACTTTACCCACCCTTGTATATGTTATGTCAAAAAAATTAACATATAACCTTCTTCTTGGTAGACCATGCATTTGTGCTAAGGGTGCAGTCCCATCTACCTTGCATAAATATATTAAGTTCATTTGTAACAACCAAGTAGTCACAGTCAAGGCTAACCCTGAGGCTATGCACTTATGTGAAATGGAAGATTTTGGCCAGGTTTCAATTGTACCTACTCTTATCCCTTTAGTGTCTTTGAATGTTTCGATGTTTAATTTAGTAGTACCTACTACAAAGGATACTCTCAAGATAGATGTCCCTCAAGAAGATACTTTTGAAGCAAGAAATATTTTCTCCTTCTACCTCTTCTCAAGAGAATGCATGGCTTGGTGATGATTACATTCTCTAGGATTTATGGAATCCTTCAGTGGAGAAAATAAAGTCATCCTAATCCACTTAGACCTTCCAATAACATCATCCAAACCTGCTATCAAAGATGATCATTCTTTTGTATCGTGGGATAGTGTAAATTGTACTGTTATTAGTGTTGATCCTCTTTCTGAGGAAGATGATTGCGCTTCTACTAAAGAGGATAATCTTGGCAGTCCTATTAATAAGGATGATGTTGATCCCCTAGAGGATCATAATCCCCATTGCTAGAACAATGCTCTCTATGAAGATCCTCCTTCTTCTCAATATTTGTGAACACATTATAGCCTTGGCTTTAGGCTTACCTCTAAATATGGCTATGGGTGTAAAGGTTGTGGGCGTAATGAACAAGGAATTTAGATCCATATAGAATTTTCACCTCACAAGCGTAATTTTGGGCTTGGTTGCTTGAATGAAAAATCTGAGTAGAAACCACGATTGAATGTTGACATGGTTTCTACTCAACCTTGTTCTCATAGATTGGTCCATCCTCCTTTGTCTTCTATCTTTGTATCTCCTTCTTGTGAGTAGTCAAACTTTTCTCCACAAGAGAAAGGGTTGATTCCTACTCCTCATCCTCTATTTTAGCAAGAGCATATTTTGTTGTGGCTTCTAAAAGCTCTCTTAATTACACTTCCTCCTCCTACACACAAGAAATCTCATAAGCATGATACAAAAAAGCATTCTTTTGTGCATACCATCAAGAGCCTACCCATTCCACTAGTGAATGTAAGGCCTTGAGAGATAAAATGCAAAAAATTCATGATCTAGGTTACATTGCCAATTTATTTATTGATGTGCCTTCCTCTTCTTCAAATGACAAGTGATATCAAGGTTTTCCTCTATCCTGTATGCTCTAAGTATCTTGCATGGTTCTCCTCCCCTATATACTGGGGGAAGTGATAACTTGTTATGGAGATGTGCATCCTTCTTAAGGACCCCCTATCTTCTCTTTATATTTCAAGTGAATCATCCCTCTAGTGGATCCCTTTTTCTTTTGAAGGCTTCCCAAGGGACCCCCTTTCAAAGTTTTTATCTCAAATGAATTCTATGGAATCTAGTTTGATGGCATCCTTACTATGACCTTCTTTTATATGATTGTTATGTAACAAAGCTTATAGTAGCCACATGCTTCTATGATTAGTCTTGCTCTACAGGACTGAGAAATTGTAGAGCTCCTTTGCATTAAGCTTTCCTAACTTGTTTAGTCTATGGATTAACATGTTTCTTTGTAGGTGCACCTATGAAGCTGCTTTCTAGCCTAACTTTTTGGAGTCCCCCTTCACTAGGTTTCCCTCATGTGAGAGATCTTGGAGGATGCCTCCTTGTAGGTTTATGGGTCTATAAGTTGCTTACTTTATTGGGTTTCCCTCATGTGCAAGATCTTGGGGGATGCTTCCTTGCAGTTCTATAGGCCTATAAGGTGCTTACTTTACTAGGTTTCCCTCATGTGAGAGATCTTGGGGGACACCTCCATGCATGTCTATGAGCTTGTAAGGAACTTACTTTACTAGGTTTCCCTCATGTGAGAAATCTTGGGGGATGCCTCCTTGTAGATCTGCAAGCCTGTAAGGCGCTTACTTTACTGGGTTTCCCTCATGTGACAAATCTTGGGGGATGCCTCCTTGCAAGTTTGCAGGCCTATAAGGCGCTTGCTTCATGGGGCTTCCTTCATGTGAGAGATCTTGGGGGTTGCCTACTTGTAGGTATGCAGGCCTGTGAGACACTTTCATCATGCAATATTTTTCCATCATTGGTCTGTGGGCCTTCGGCGTGCTCTTTTCAACTTCATAGTTCCATAGAGTTACAAAGTCCTTCGTTCAAACCTCCTCAAGAGAGAGTACCTGTGGATCCATCTCCCTTGTAATTTTCATTCCTTTCTAGCTTCTACATCTCTTTCTCTTCTCTCTTCTCTTCCCAATTGTATATACCAGATTGAAGATCTACACTTTCTTCATCCTGGGTATATGCTCTTTCTCTCTTCAACATTGGTTGCTTCCCTATCTTTTGGGTGTATTCTTCTATTGAAGCAATCGACCCTTACATTTTTCTCTTCATTCTAGAATTATCCTATGTGTTATTGTTTTTAATTTGTGGATGACACATAGTACTAAGACAACCTTTTACATTGAGGTCTCTTTCACTTTGTTGACTCAAATCCCTTAGTTTTTTGTGTGCTAACATTGTTGTCTAGTGCAAGTCTTCATCCTTGGGGTATGCTTCCTCAATTTGAAGAGTTGTATGCTTCCTCTACAATATCCTTTTGGGCATCATGATGTTATTTATGTTTATTATATTTCCTTTAGAATGCATATTAGTGTAGATTCATATGCCCGCTAAAGTGGGGGAAAAATGTAATGTCGTAAAATTGCACCCCTTGCAATTTCACATTCTTAAATCCACTTTAGTGACCACTCCATTAGTATCTTGTGTAGGCTCATTTTAGCCCTTGCATCAGCCTTTTACCCTTCTTAGGATATTCCTTTATCACATTGCATCTGCTTACTTCTCTCACTCTCTCTATCTTTTTAGCTATCTGTGGAGGTGGGAACACCAAAATGAGGGTTTGAATGAGGCAAACTCCTATACAGCCCCAAAACTTTCTCCAGATCTTACACATGCAGGTATTGAAGATATTCATGTACTTGAGGCTTTATTACTTGCATTGTTGTGAGAATTTTCTTTCTCTATCCTCTTTAGTTTTTTCATTTACTTTACTTTATTTCAATTCTATTGTATTATGTTACGTTCTAACATTTTGGAAGTTCTCAGTAATTAGAGTAGAAGTATCCACTCTGTCATTTTTAGTGATAAAATCACTTTCTACTTTGTAGAAGATGCCAATTCACCTCTGGGACACCAAAGTGACATTTTATTCCATATCCTGCACTGACATCCTTTGGCCGAGAGCTTGTCAATTTGTCCAAAAAATCTTCGTGACCTGCTCTTTCTAATTCTAGAATTCTTGCATTGATCCTTGAGGTAGTTTAGGGTAGTTTTCCCTGTGAGGGTCTCTGAGTGAAGAGAACTCGTGAGTAGAAAATCCTTATTCTCTACACTCGCATATTGTTATGTTTGATGTATCTCTCTCTTTGTGACATTCCTCTTTTTGTACCTACATTCTTCTCTATGTCATAAGCATTTTTCATTTGTCTTGTGCTTTCCTTTTGGGGATGACACAAGGCATCAAGGCATTTAGGTCTCTTCCATGTTGACGCAAAATATTTGTCTTTTTCTTTTTCTCTCTTTGGGTCATTCTTCCTATTCCATGAGTATTTGGGGAATGATGAAAGTTCTGAGCTCTATAACAACATTATACTAACCCCAAATCTATGGAACCCTTATGTGATTTTGGGATTTCAATGTGGGGATTCAAACCCTTTTCATGACGTAGCTTTATTTGGAAACATATGACTTGGCATAGGGATTTCCAAATAAGCTCTCATTTCCTCTTTATTGATAACATTTATCATTTGCTACTTTAAATTAATTGCTCACAACATGGTGTTTAGCAATTTCTTTAAAGTGGGGGCATACATTGGCATTATTCTTCTTTTTTTCATGTTTAATGGTATAGTCTTCTTACTTCATGTGACATTTCATTCACTTTGTGGTATCATCGGGTGTGATGTCCCTCAAGAGTGTGATCTCTCTTAGCATATTATATTCATCTTAGTGGCTTGATGTGACATACTACATCCCCTAAGTTGTAAATCTTCTGCTCTTCAACTGGTCCTCTCTTGGAGACATTAGGCACAATATTCCCTACATTAAGACCTTACATGAACTAAGCAAGACTCCTTTGAACATTCCTTACACCCATTTTGCATTTACAATTTCAATTATATAGCCAGCTTGCATAACACACTTTTCTTTTCTATGGTGCCATCTTGTTTGTACATGATTATTAAGCATACGAAGCTTTTCTTGCCTCATGAAGCTCAAATTTTATTTTTTTATGGCACCTTATCAAATTTATCAAGAGGTATTGCTTTGGTCTGGTTGAACGGGAAGCTAAACTTAAGCATGACTTTCCCATAACCACTTCCTTGGCTTTGTGCATATGTGTCTCACCTTTTGGATACTCACCCAACGAATAGCCTAAAGTTTCATTGCCTTAGAGTGAGCATGCATTTTTTGGACAAACAACTTAGATTTGATCCACAACATGTGTGACAAATGGTCAAAGCTTGATCCACTCCTTTTCTATTTTATTTTCTATTTTATTTATGTCTTTAATATTAATGCATGCTTGCACCTTGTTTTTTCTCCTTGCTTTTAGGAAAAAGGTGTCTCAACCTTTGATTTTTCCCATAGCCTTAATTTTCCTAAATATTGAATGTTGCTAATTTTCTCACATTATCTTTTGAGTTACAACTTGCAGCTTCTTTTTCTAATTAGGAGTCAAGTTGGAAAGTTGATTTTATAGGTGGAGTTGTGCATGAAGGCATTTTCTATTTTCGTATTGAGTTTTGACAGTTGATTTAGAAATGTCTATTTTTTACATTGTAAGCTCTATAAATATGAGATTTTTCTTGAGGAGTTGTGAGAGGAGATATTGAATTGACAAGGGTTATGATACCAGATTTTCTCTAGATGGAACAGGATGTAAATCTCCATGTAAAGGCTTAGAGCCTACAATTGTGTTGTAAATTTTTATTTGGTTGCTAAATAATACAATGGAGCTATGCTTTTGGAGTGTGGGTTTTTTACCTGAAAGGGTTTTCCCCACGTAAATCTTTGTGTTCATATCTTCTTTTCTTTCATGTTTAATGCATGTTGTTTAAACTGGCTGATCTTGCATGATCTAAAACTACATGAGTGTTCCTCTAAGGATTAATGATGGAAATAAACTATGCATGATTATACTGTATGGAATAGTAGTATGTGTTTTTGAGGTTCTTTGAAGAAACATTATTCATCAAAGACACTAATCTCAATTGTCCATTCAGGGATGAGTCAATTTCCCTTCAATTGATATCAACGCTTTCTTCTGGGATTTTATTTTTGCTTGCATGTGGAGGTTTGTGAGTTTCATGTACTTGCATTAACTCACATGTGGCTTGCATGTGCTTCCATGTTGATGCATGTAAGTATTCCTAGTTTTTTTGGTTTTGTGTATTCCTTTTGTGAAGATTTCTTAGCCTTGAAAGCTTGAGGTAGTATGAAGGAATTGGCTGAAGATTGATCCTTTGGTGAGTAGAAGTTATTGCTTTTTTGTTTTAGTTTTAGGAGATAGCACATAGCTTGAAGGAGATCTTACTTGACACAGTTGGCACTTAGAGGTGCATGTAGAAGGGCATGCTACATGTTTATGATTTGTATGTTTTTCTCTTTAGTCTAGTTCTTCTTCCTATATGTTCAGATTCATATGACTCTAGATGTGAGATTTATTTGTAGAGATATGATGATCACTATTTTGCGGTCATGTGTTGTCACTTGGGTGATGACATGGAGGTTCTTGTACCTATATCTTCTATTAGATATGGAGAACATGGGAGAGGTATGGAAGATTGTTGAGAGAGATGTTTCTTGGAACAATTGGTTGCATGATTTGTAGATCTTTGTTGATGGTCCTTGGTACTACATGGCTACACTTTCTATGAGCTATGATTGGTAGACTCGGTATGCCTTTGATTGTTTTAGATTTGGCATTACCCATGCAATGGGAGTTCCTAGATGTGTTTGGTCTTCTTCGATTGGTTGGCACATGGAGCCTATATTTGTAGTTGATGGGTTGGCTATTTAGGTAGCATGAGTTTGTTGATGTGGATACCTTCAAGATATGGGTGATTGGATGGATTAGCACTTACTATGGGTGCAATTTTTAGTCGAGTGGGATGGTTAGTGTAAGAAAGGGGTACCACCACGTGCAAGACCCTAGGTCACGTAGGGTCAAGATGTGAGAGGTTGCTCTAAATTACCTTAGCTAAGTGAAAATTTTAGGGTTATGAGGATGATAATGATGAGGACTATGATGTCCTACAATCAGTCTACAATCTCAAATTACAAGAGGCTAGGTGAGTCAATTTTTGGGTTCAACTTTGTGCCTCAAGGAGCTCTCTACCCAAGGATGTTAGTGTTGTATCTGGATGACAACGCGACGCGTTGGTATCTTGAAAGTGTGTTGTAGTCCTTACAGTTAGACACCAACAAAGACAAGGTCAAACTTACCCAAAATGACTAATGGCCTAGCTACTCAACTAGAAGGCTAGAATGTAACAAGTAAATAAACAATGTATTTTCTAATGTTGCAAAGTAGAAAAGTGAATTTAAGGAGAGTAAGAAGGATCTCACCAAGGAATTCACTCGCTAGATTATCTTTCTCACAACACACACACCTACACATAGTAAGAGAGAAAATGTTGGGTGGTTGTTACATAGGGGCCCGCCTTAGTTAGACCCCTATTTAGGTGTTTCCACCTCCATGAACAACCAAGGAAATGATATATACAGACACTACAAAGTAGTACTATGCTACTAAACCAAATGATAGAGGAGAGGAGAGGAAAGGTTACCACCTCCACCAAGAGCACTCAAGGCTGCTTGGGGAGAAATGAGAGGAACTCAAGCCTCTATTGTAATGGCGTGGTCCCAAACGTGCTCTACTAAGTTGACAGAGTATGATGTTGCTGCAATGGGATGCTTGAAAAATGCTTGAAGTGAGTGATGCAATGACCTTGTGGAGTGATGTGAGAGTGTGAGTATGGAAGCTTAATCTATTCAATAGTTGAAATGCAAGTTGAATGATTGAATATGAAGAATGAGTGAAGAAAAAAACCATATTTGGGTCAGTCAACCGAAGGAGGTGTTACAACTTCACTACCAATGAGAAGTGTAATGCCTCTGCTAGCTTAGCCATAGGAATCTACCAGGGACATAAGTACGTCATGTGGACATCTACGTGTCGCACAGGTGTCCCCAACAAAATTGCCCCATTGACACACAAAACATGTGCCAAGTGGACTACCATCGGTGATCTTAAGTGGAATTAAGCCTCCGAATTTAGTTTTCTAAGGTGGATAAAGGCAAAAAGGGGAATTGCACATAGGGTACAAATTCACTCTTATACATTTTTCCCCCACTTTAGCATGCACAAGTACTGATGAGTGCTCGATAAAGTAGATCAAGAAGAGAGTAGGGTTAGAAAAGTATACTTGAACCATCGAGGAAGCAGTACTCGGTCTGGCATATGTGAAGGTGTAGGAAAAGAAAAGGACTTCATAGCTTCTTGGAACTATGAAGTTGGAACAACAAAGAATCTTATAAGCCTATGGACCTGCAAGGAGGCAACCCCCAAGGTCTCTCGCATGAAGGAATCACCAAGGAAGTTCCATACAGGTACTTGGTCATGTAGGAAAGGTATTCTCCACAAAATCAAGCATGAAGAATACTGAAAGAAGTGCCCTACAAGTACTCGGTCCTGCAGGGGAGCCACCCCCAAGATCTCTTGCATGGAGGAAGCTCAAAGGAAAGTACCCTACAAGTTCTTAACTTCTTGCAGGGAGGTATCCCCCAAGATCTCTCCAATGGAGGAACTTGAGAAAGTGAACTCCATAGATTCAGGAAGTGGCAACACATCTACCTATAGATAGAACATGCCAAAAGAAGCAACATGTCTACCTATAGATAGAACATGTCAAAAGCAGCGACACATCTACTCCTAGATAGAACATGTCAAAAGTAGTGACACATCTACCTATAGATAGAACATGTCAAAAGCAATGACACATCTACCCACATATAGAACATGTCAAAAGTGGTTGGTCACATAGATTTTCAATAAGCAAAACTTTCAAAGGGGTCCCTCAAGAACCCTTCAAAATGAGGGGTTCACTCAAGGGACATGCTACTTGAAAGGTAAGGTCGAGTCAGGCTGCCCTCAAGCTATACGTGAAAGGGAAAATGGAATGAGCCTAGTCGGGCTACCTCTAGGCTAGACATGAAAGAATACATTTGTCATAAAGGCTTCAAAAGAAGGGTCCCTTAGGAACCCGCCTTCAAGAAGAAAGGGGGGTCCACTCAAGGGACACACAATCCAAAAGCAGCCATTCTTCTTAGAGTGATTTTTCATCAAGGAATCCTTTCGAAAGATGTTCACTTCATCAAGTAATTCGAAAGGAAGGATATGCCCCCATGTGAGGGGAAGTTAAAGTTGTTCCCAATTTGGAGGAAGGTCTTCAAGTCCTTTCTTTACGAACCTGTGATGAAGGATACACATTTCATTAGGGTTCCAAGTTGAGAATGCAATTTTAAGGAAAATGTGAGACTTTCGAGAAAAGATTCATCAGAAATGAATTCATTTTCTAAAAATTGAAGTGTTAAAGAAGAGTGTTGTCACACATCGAAGGGACAACTCAAGCAAGGAAGAGAGAAAGATAAAGGGAAAGCAAAAGATAAAGGAAAAATATGAAGGGAATAGGGGGATTTGGTTTAGCGGAGTCAAATCTATCTGAGCTCATATAATAATAGGTAACTACAATACAAGGAAAAAGATCATCAATCCCCAACCAGATCAAGAAGAATGCACAAAAAACAAAGTAAAAATAAAAATTGGGTCAACATGGAAGGGAAGCCCAAGTTTCCCCAATGCTTTGCATCATCCCCAATTTATCGAAAATCAATCACAAACATGGAAGAATGATGATACAAATATAATAAGGTTCATGACACAAAAACCACGCTTGTATCCAAGCACCAATGGGGGTGACAAGGGTCATCTAGGAACATAGAGCATGAGTACAAGGGAACACATCACAATACACACACTCACAAGATCAAGAACAGGGCCTCCTCCTTTGGCAGAGCTTGCAAGGGTGGAATGTTAAGAGGAGGAGCATTCGCCCCCCGACAACAAGGGCCAAGGAAGAGGGCCCCTCAAGGTCCTCTCCACCGAACTCTTATGGAGTCAAAGTCAGTGATTTCATGAGGATTGCCGACAAGGCCGAGACTTCATCCAAAAAATTAAACATGCATCCCATAGGAGCATCATGCCTATTCTTAATGGATGAGGTAGGTTGTGCTTGAGGTCCACCACTAAGTTCGTTGAATGACTTGGGAGTAGTGACGAACTTAGGCGAAGCTAGGACTGGTTTTGTCACAAGGACAAATCAAGTCATCACAGGACCACCTTGTGAAGAAGGTGGGCTCCTCTTATGTCCTTCATTGCTAGAAGGACTAGCCTCCACCTATTTATTCATGGGAGGAGATGAACTCCCCACAAACAAAGCTATGGGTGTAGAGGAAGAGGAAGAAATAACAACGATGGATATGATTGAAGTTTTAACCATATCTACAGGCTTTGGGAAGGGTTGAATATCTAGAACAGGTATCAATAAAGGCGACTTTGCCAAAGGAATGATAAACACTTGTACCCATTTATGGTTAGGTGCATTTGAGCTTGCAACAAAATCCAGGAATGAATGAGACTAAAGAGAAACACAAGGAAGGGAGGAAGAAGATGTTGTAGGAGGTCCTGAAATAGGAGCACTCGTTCTTTCTCCCTTTGTTGCAATGCAACATGCTCGGCCAAGAGAGCCTTTTGTTGATGCTTGCACTCATGTGTAAGGTGATTTCTATGGCTCTTGGGGTTAGAAGCTGGAGCTTGCAAAGGGTTAGGAGGTTCCTGCTTGACCATAGGAACATCCACTATGGTTGTTTCAAGTGGAGGAATAGGTTCTTGTATGGGAGCAGGGGGAATAGGTTGAGCAGCAACAGGAGGAGTCGACTCGAGAGCCTTGGTAGTGGGCCTCTTTCTACTCACTTCCTTAGGAGTAGAAGTAGTAGGAGGCCATGGATTGAATTATCTATGAGAACCTTTCTTTTTGTCATATAAATAATACCATGGTCTAGGAAATTCATTAGGGAGATCCGTGATCCTAATCTTGGGCCTACACCAAGGAGGAATCATTGGACCTAGTGGGTAGCCATCAGGCCTGCTCCTACAATACTCTTCCCAAGAAAGGGGAGAGGACAAGGAAATTCGGGAAAAGGTCATTTTTTCTTTACCTTTGTGAGAAGGAGAGGGAGCCATTATAGGCTTCTCCTCCTCTTTCGAAGAAGGAGTAGTTGTCAGTGCGGGCTCCTTCTCTTCTCGGGAAGAGGAGGTGACCGATTTTCTCATTACAAGAAGGGTCATCTTTGGCTCCCCTTTGCCCTTAGTATTTTACTTCACATAGTTCTTGTAAAGTAGGTTTGTTCTCAAAGGGAGTAGACTGACCGGGGAGGGCCAAAAGTGATCCAAAGAATATCCACCATGAGATACCAAAGACTAATATATGGTATCATGCACTACATGCATGACACCCTCATTGGAAAATTTCAAACATTTGTGGATAACAGAGGCAATCCCATTCATGGAAGCTAACCAAGGAATGCCTAACTTCACTCTGAATAGGTCTGACTTCGGAATGACACCAAAGACTGTGTCAATGGCCCTAGGTCCAACTAGGACACATAAAGTAATTGAGCCATAGGGTTTAAGACTCATACCATCATGAGTACAGATGATAGATTTCATTTCTTCATAATTTTCCTTTTACAGTGAATTTAATACTAATTTTTCTTCGATAATAACATTCACATGACTTGAGGGGTATACCTAAACTCCTGTCACAATGTTACCCTTGACACGAGCAGGAATGTAGAGAGGTGAAGGTTTGTTGTTCAAGGGTAAATCTTATTATGTAAATGTAACATCTGGAAAATCGGATGTAGGTGGAATGGTGGAAGTTACTATGACCATATTTACATAGGCCTCGGGTTCGGTAACAAAATTAGTGGGATAAACAATCATTTTAGAAGAATTTGATGGAAATGAATCCATGTATATCTACAATTCATTATTTTCCTTTTCCACTAATTTGTTAGTGTTTTGTTTGTTTCCATCAAGATGAATGGTACCATCCTCGATGTGGTCTTGTATCTCATGACACAACCACATACAGTGTTTGGTATCATGTCCATTGACATGATTGTACTGACAGTAACTACTCCCATCATACCAATTAGGGTAAGGTTCCTTATAGGCTTAGGGATCAGCAAAGTTATGATCTCATCCTTCAAAAACTTTTGCACGATGGAAGTATAATGTCCTGACAACTTTGTGAACTTCCGGTTGCATTTGAGGTTGTTGTCATCGACAGTGGCTACTACATTTGCAACAACTTTTTCTTTCCCAGATATTGATACGATGGACTTTCCTTCAGAATGGAAGCATGAGGAGAATCCCCCAAATAGAGCAACTGTCTATTGGTACTCTCGTAAAGCTACACACAAATGCGTGAAAGAAGGATATTTCATCAGGGTGAACATCCCTTGCCAAGGCCTTTGTAATTTCCCTATGAATACCTTCTGTATGTTAGAATTAGGTAGCTGATATGAAATTTATGAAAGAAGCATCTGATAACACACTATGAAATTGGTAATCTTTTCATTATCTCCTTGCTTACATTAGATGAGATTTGAAAAGGTCATTTTTGGCCCAATGTTTGCTTGGAATTGTCTAAGAAACTAATTTTCAAGTTGATCAAATGAGAAAATAGAATTGTCAGGCAAGGAACAATACCAATCGAGTGTTGTGTCCTTGAGGGATTGAGGGAATAGTTTAGCCATCAAGGCATAATGATGGAAGAAGTTAGTGTAGAGAGCATTAAAGGAGAACACGTGCATCTGTGTGTCTCCCTTACCACTAAACTTATCAAATTTAGGGATCTCTATTCCTTGAGTGAAAGGAGTGTTCAAGATGGAAACCAAAAATAGGCTATGTCAGAAGAAAGGTTGGAAGATAGGTTGGGCTAAGGCTTGGGAAAGGTTTGCTAACTGGCTTTGCATCTTACCCATGTTTTGAAGAAAAGTATTTAGAATAGGGTCGTTAGAAGATAAAGGGCCAGAGGAACCCCCTCCAGAACCACCACTAGTGTGACTTCCACTAGAGCCACTACTGCCAGTAGTGCCTCTATCAAAACCACTTCCTTGACCTCTGCGAGAATTTCCTCCTCCAACACCACCTCCGCTACTGGATCATCCACCACTACCAAAGCCTCCACCATCCATTCCACTAGGACCTCCACCACTGGAGGTGACAAAAGGGGTAAAGCTAAAGCCCAATGGGACCTTATTCACCTTGACAGTTTCTAGCTAATTAGGGATGGAAGGGATGCTAATGGAAGGGACTATATCGGTCATGTAGACAGAAGTGGGAGGCATTGATACCCCTAATTGTCCCTCATGCTCTTCAAAGGTGACTCCTTGTGCAAAGCTAGAGTTTTTCAAAGGAGTGCATGCTTTGGTAATACATAAGAGACTACTTAGACTACTCTACACCTATTTGATCTTTACCCATCATATGCTTTAGTTTACTAAAAACCTGAGCGGCTCTAGTCATCTTCGAGTTTCTTTCCAAATGGTTTTCAAGGTTGCCCAACCCTTTTGCAAGGGTGCACACATACTCAATAGAGATTTGAAAGGCCTCATGCTCATCCACTGACAATGGAATGTGAGATGCAGGAGGAGTGGGAATGTGATTAGTTTCATTAGCAAATCCCATCTCATTCCTTGATAACTACTCCTGCGTAGCCAAACTAATGGTAGGACCGGAGAAAAGACATGTAGAAAGACCAAGCGAGACCTTCATCCTATCCATCAGGAGGTGTTGTACACTTCTCCTCATGATATGCCCAAATTTTTTGGATTGGGTTGTGATGCTCATAAAACTTCACAATTCTTGAGGTCACAACAACCATGAAGTATCCAAGGGAAGTTTCAACACCAACGAATGAGTAGATGTTGGTTCACATTAGGTTCACCAAAAATGTAAGAGAGGGGGACCACCACATGCAAGACCCCAGGTCACAGAGGGTCAAGATGCGAGAGGCTTCCCTAACTTACCTTAGCTAAGTGAAATGTTTAGGGTTATGAGGATGAGAATGATTATGACTATGATGTCCTACAATCACTCTATAATCCCGAGTTGCAAGGTGAGGCTAGGTGAGTCAATTTTTTTGGGTTCAACTCTACGCCTCAGGGAGCTCTCTTCCCGAGGATGTCAGTGTGGTCTCTAGATGACAATGTGGCACACTGGCATCTCAAAAATGCGTTGTAGTCCATACGGTCAGACAACAATAGAGACAAGGTCGAACTCACCCAAAATGACTAATGACCTAGCTACTCAACTAAAAGGCCAGAATGTAACAAGTAAATAAACAATGTATTCTCTAATATTGTAAAGTAGAAAATTAAATGTAAGGAGAGTAAGAAGGATATCACCAAGGAATTCACTCGCTAGCTCATCTTTCTCACAACATGCACACCTACACACAGTAAGAGAGAAAATGTTGGGTGGATGTATAGGGGCCTACCTTAGTCAAACCCTCATTTAGGTGTTTCCACCTCCATAGATGACCAAGGAAATGAGATAAAGAAGCAATAAAGTAACAAGAATACAAGCACTACAAAGAAGTACTATGCTATTGAACCAAATGATAGAAGAGAGGAGAGGGAAGGTTACCACCTCCACCAAGAACACTCAAGACTACTTAGGGGATAAGTGAGAGGAACTCAAGCCTCTACTATAATGGTGTGGTCCCAAATGTGCTCTACTAAGTTTACGAAGTATGATGTTGCTACAACGGGATGCTTAAAAAATTCTTGAAGTGAGTGATGGAATGAGGTTGTGGAGTGATGTGAGAGTGTGAGTATGGAAGCTTAATTTGTGCATGAGTTGAAATGCAAGTTGAAGGATTGAATATAAAGAATGAGGGAAGAAAAAAACCATATTCAGGTTGGTCGGCCAAAGGAGGTGTTACAAATTCATTTCTAATGAGAAGTGTAATGCCTCTACTAGCTCAGTCATAGGAATCTACCAGGGACATGTGCGTGCCGCACGGGCATCCTCAACAGAAACTCTCCCACTGACACACAAAATATGCACCAAGTGGATTTACATCAATGGGCTTAAGTGGAATTAAGCCTTCAACTTTGGTTTTCTAAGGTGGATAAAGGAAAAAAGGGGAATTGTACATAGGGTGAAAATTTTCTCTTATACAATTAGTTGAATGGGAGCAGTTAGTTTCCTAGTTGTTGTTCTAACTAATTTTCTATCTTGTTTTTGGAGGATGATTTCATGATTGTGTTAAGGTTGAAAGCTTTTAAGTTGATGTTGTTGATGCTTCTGTATAGCTTGTGAGCATAGTGGAGTGATGGTTGTATTCTTGTGTTCTTTAGAATGGTGCATATACACCATGGATCATTCCCTTCCTTTGGGGGATGGTAATAACCATTTCTTGAGATGGTGGACATCTTGGATGTTGTTGCAGGTGTCTTGGTTAGAGCACAAAAGCATTGTTCAAGATTCTTGTGATCACATGTATGGTTGTGATGATGTATTTTCATCAGTTGACTCTTAGTAGTTATATCATGTTACTTTCGTGGACTCTTCAAAGGTGTTAGAAAAGTGGGAGAATGTTACGAAAAGGGTGTCTCAACCTTTGATTTTTCCTGTAGCCTTGAGTTTTTTAAATATTGAATTTTACTAATTTTCTCACATTATCTTTAGAGTTACAACTTTCTATGACTTTCACATAACCACTTTCTTGTCTATTTGAGTGCATATCGGTTGTGTGCATATGTGTCTCAACTTTTGGATACTCACCCAATGAACAACCTAAAGTTTCATTTCCTCAGAGTGAGCATGCATGTTCTGGACAAACAACTTAGATCTGATCCACAACATGTGAGACAAATGGTCAAAGCTTGATCCACTCCTTTTCTATTTTATTTTTTTCTTTTCTTTATGTCTTTAATAGTAGTGCATGCTTGTACCTTGTTTTTGCTCCTTATTGTTAGGAAAAAGGTGTCTCAACCTTTGATTTTTCTCATAGTGTTAATTTTTCTAAATATTGAATGTTGCTCATTTTCTCACATTTTCTTTTGATTTACAACTTGCATCTTTTGTTTCTAATGAGTCAAGTTGGAAAGTTGATTTTATAGGTGGAGTTGTGCATGAAGGAATTTTCTATTTCCATTTTGAGTTTTGATAGTTGATTTAGAAATGTCTAATTTGTGCATTGTAAGCTCTATAAATATGGGATTTTTCTTGAGGAGTTGTCAGAGGAAATATTGAATTCATAGGGGTTATGCTACCAGATTTTCTCTATATGGAACAAGATGTAAATCTCCATGTAGAGTCTTAGAGCCTACAATTGTATTATAACTATGTATTTGGTTGCTTAATAATACAATGGATCTATGCTTTTGGAGTGTGGGGTTTTTACCTGAAAGGGTTTTCCCCACACAAATATTTGTGTTCATGTTTTCTATTCTTTCATGTTTAATGATTTCATTTATTGAATCGATTTAATGCATGTTATTGAAACTGGTTGATCTTGCATGATCTAAAATTGCATGAGCTTCCTATAAGGATTAATGGTTGAAAATAAAATATGTCTAATTTTGCTTTATGCCATAGTAGTAAGTGTTTTTGAGGTTCTCTAAAGAAACATTGTTTATCGAAGACACTGATCTCATTTTTTTCTTCTAGGATGAACCAATCTCCATTCACTTATATCCTTTTCAAGTGTGTTATTTTGTGCCTATGTTGGTTTTCCATAAGATCTTGATCCTAGGGGCTTGCACAACCCTCTTGATCATTTTCATCCTATCTTACTTGAATTGGTACATGTGGACCCTTCTTGATGCGTGTTGGTCTACTTTAGTGCAAGTTTGAAGAAAGTACCTACTCTCACTAAAGTGGTGGCTAAATGTAGTGTCAAAAAATGTCATCTATTACATTTTCACACTTGTTTGGGCCCTTGTGAACTAAATTAACTTAGTTGTGCCTTATTTAGGGTGTTGTAAAGTGTATCCTTACAATTTCATACTAATTTAGGGTTTAATTAATAAATTGGGCTTCTTTATGCCTTATTTGGCCTTATTTTGCATCCACAAGCCTTAATTAATGTATCTTTCTGAGGATAATCCTGACTCATATGCAATGAACAATCAGAAATTAGTGCTTTTGGATTGTGTGGGCCATATTTAGTGATCTGGGACTCATATGCCACCTTAGGAATATGAGTCCCACCTAAGTTTTGGGGCCCCGATCACGATTTCACATTAATCTAGGCTTTTCTTGAAAAATGTGTCCCAAAGCCTAGTCTAATGGGACTCATACGCCACCTTGGGTGTTTGATTCCTATGTGACTTAAATCTAAATTAAATTCAAATTCTTTGTGGGATTTTATTTTCCTAGATCTAATGTCGGCTTGTAGTGTTGTGATTTTGAGGAATTTGGCATAAACAAGTATAAATACAAGGTTATTTCACTCATTTTTCACTTAACAAGTTTACAAGTGATCTAACAACTTGAGTATTCATGCATTATAGAAAAATAGATTTCACAAGAGCATTCAAGAGCATCCAAGAGTTTACAAGAGTATTCAAGTGTTGATTATCAAGTGTTTTGGAGCATTATTCAGGTATCAAGCATCGTGTCAAAGTCATCATGTATCATGTTTGTTTTTGAGCTAGCATTTGTGATGTAGGGTTGAACATGATTCAAGAAGCATTCAGTTCAAGATCCATATAATTTAAGATTCAAGATTCACATCCATTGGAGAAATCTCATGCATGTTTGCAACATTTTATTCCTAGGGTTAGGTGAGTTGTAACATATCATTTTGTTCATTCACCATTCATCCTTTCCATTTGATTTCTTTACAAGGTTTGATTACCAAAATGAGGTTTGACTAAGGCAAACCCCTTTCCACTAGTAAAATAACATTTTTTCCTCTCTTTAGTGCATGATTTGCAGATCGAGGTTGATGAAATATTGAAGAGAAATATTGGAGAAAGGTTTTCAAAGTTGAAAAGTTATCCAAGTTGTCACCTTGTTTACAAGATCACCAAAAGACATCTACAAAGTAGAATTCAAAAGTTCAGATCTAGAAATCAAGTTGAGAAGACATTTGGTAGAGGTTGAAGAGTAGATTTAGACTTGGACTTTTCAAAAATGCCAAGAAAGACTAGTATGCCACTTATGGTGTATGAATTAGACCAATATAGTGGACTTTCTAGTTTTCAAGTGTTCCAAACTTGTCTTTGCCAGATTTTTGTTCCTCCCTAGAAACCCTAATCTAAGACTAAATCACCCAACCTGGCATATGAGTCCTAGTGTAAATAAAATTCAATGTTTTTAGCATTTTAGGCATCCATTCAAGTTACTACAAGTTTCCAGGTGCCCCTATATGCTTCTCCCCTATATGCTTCTCCAGTTTTTTATTATGTTTTGCATTCATTTCTAGGTCATTTAGTGAAGCTTTTCATATCATTAGGTTTTGACATTAGGTATTTCATGTTACTTGTCTTTCCAAGCCCTAGCTTGGTGGTGAATCCCTTTTTAGTCCTTTCTAGGGTTTCCTTGAATGAGAAGTGTAGAAAATTTGTTGTTCTATGTCCTAAACCATAAAACAATTATTTTCTATCTTTTATGTAATATTTATTTCAAAATTCTTGACATATTTCTATTCTATCGAAAGATTAGATTTTGGTTTCAAGCCTTTTTTTAAATGAAATTTGTATGAACCCTAAGTTGCATAAGGTCTTTGTATTACATGTCGACATCCATATTCACATGTTTTAGTAGAATAATTGATGAGAAATACTTTATGAGGTCATTCTTGTGGAGGTTAAAAGGTCAAGGGTTATTGTAGTGGGCATTAAAAAGTCTTTTCTATTTTCTATTTTTTTAAAAATTCATGTTTTTCAAACTATAAGTCTTCCATTAATTCTTTTTGTCTTTTTCATTTTCTTATTTTAGATATTTAATATTTATTTCAAAAGTTTTGACATATTTGTAGTCTATTGAAAGATTATATTTTGGTTTCGGGTCTTTTTTTTAATGAAATTTGTATGAACCCTATGTTGCATAAGGTCTTTGTATTACATGTCGACATGAAAATTCATGGGTTGTAGTAGAATAGTTGGTGAGAAATACTTTATGAGGTCATTCTAGTGGAGATTAGAAGGTCAAGGGTCATTGTAGTTGAGATTAAAATGTCTTTTCTATTTTCTATTTTCTTTTTTAAATTCATGTTTTCCAAAGTAAGTTTTTCAATATTTTTTTGTCTTTTTCATTTTTTAATTTTAGATATGTAATATTTATTTCAAGAGTTTTGACATATTTGTAGTCTATCGAAGGATTCATTTTGGCTTTGAGTCTTTTTTGAAATATTTGAATATATTACAAATATAATGTATAAGAGTTAATTTGCACCCTAGGTGCAATTCCCCTTTTTTCCTTTATACACTTTAGAAAACCAAAGTCGTAGGCTTAAATTTACTTAAGCCCACTGTTGGCATTCCACGTGGAGACTATTTTGTGTGTCGGTGGAGGTGTTTCTATCAGAGATGCCCGCGTGGCACACAGATGTCTGCGCAATGTG
Organism: Sequoia sempervirens; assembly: GCA_007258455.2. NCBI lineage: Eukaryota > Viridiplantae > Streptophyta > Pinopsida > Cupressales > Cupressaceae > Sequoia > Sequoia sempervirens. Next base: position 767,316,425 of record VDFB02193867.1, on the reverse strand, counting down.
TAGACGTCCACGCAGTGCCCAAACGTCTGCACGACATGCTTACGTCTGTGGAAGATTCTTGCAGCTAAGCTAGCAGAGGCATTACTCTTCCCATTGGTAGTGAAGTTGTAATGCCTCCTTTGTCCAACCAACCTGAATATGGTCTTTTTCTTCCTCATTCCTTCATATTCACTTTCTCAACTTACATTCCAACTCTTGAACAAACTAAGCTCTCATACTCTCACTCTCACAAGCTCACTTTCACTCACTTCCAAGCATTCCAAGCATTCCATTGTAGAAATATCACACTCCATCAAATCAGTAGAGAACATTTGGGACCATGCCATTTACAACAGAGGCTTGAGTTCCTCTCATTTCTCCCCTAAGTAGCCTTGAGTGCTCTTGGTGGAGGTGGTAAGCTTCCCTCTCCTCTTCTCTATCATTTGGTGAGTAGCATAGTACTGCATTGTAGTGCTTGTGTTTTCATTACATTGCTCCTTTATCTCATTCTTTTGGCTATTTGTATTGGTGGAAACACCTAAACTGGGGTTTGACTAAGGCAGACCCCTATACAACCCCTCAACATTTCTGCTTTTTCATGTGTGTAGGCGTGCGACCTTTTAGAGAATCAACTGGAAAATGAATTCATTGGTGAGATTATCCTCATCTTTATCACTCTTGTTTATTTACTTTATAATATTAGAGATTATTTAATTTACTTAGTTATGTCATTTTGTCCCTTTAGTTAGTTTGTTGGGTTGTTAGCTAGTTTTTAGTGACTTAACCTCGTCTTTGTCATTGTCTGGCCATACGAATGACATTGCACTTTTGAGACACCAGTGTGTCGCGCTATTCTCCAAAGTTTGTGCTTCTATCCTTGGACAGAGAGTCTCCTGAGACGTAGTGTTAAACCTAGAAACTAGCTTGCCTAGCCTCTTTCTACATTTCGGGCTTGCTGAGTAACTAAGGGACCCTATGGTCCTCGCTACCCTTGCCTTACATACCCTAAACATTGTGTTAGCTCTCAAAATCGCAAGCGGAATGCCTTAAGAAGCTGCCAATTTCTTGATACGTTTCAGGGTAATAGACAAGGTCAAGAGAGCTCAACCTTCTACGCTTCAGGTGCTGCCAGACCTAGGCGGGTGTACCTTTCAGAATGAAGCAGACTTATCTTGTGATTATCCTTCTGAAATGCTTTGTCCACAATGGCAGATGATAGTGAACAAATGAAATCAAACTTGATAGCAATCTTCTAATCTAAATCCTAAAATGCTTAATTAACAAATATAAAGAAACTGAAATGAATCCAAATGTGAAATTGTAGAGACCAATGCCTTGTTGGGTATGCGGAGTCAAATGAAATAGAAGTGGGAAACTTATTCTAATAGAAAGTCAAATTGTAGGCATATGATCTATTCATAACTTGTATAAACAATGCAGGTTTATGACTACTAAGCTCTACTTTAATAATCCAGATGAATTCCCCCTGATTACTGTGATCAACAAAAAGGATTTAATCTCTGCTTGAGAGAACCAATAGATTAATTACACATATACAACAAATGTGCACTGATAAACTGAGAATAAACTTGTTATTACAATTTAAACAACCAGAAAGAATCAACTTGGAGATAGCTTAGCAATGCTTTTCTATAAACTCAACATACGATTGACACCAAAAATAACCTGCCACACCAGCTAATTTTCATTGAATTCGCCATTTGAAAACATGCAACATAGTCTCTAGAATGAGAACCTTATTCTATTGTGCCCATTCCTAATCTACTATATCTATTCTAAGATCTCCCTTTAATCAATTACAATCAGGGTGCATATATAGACCAACATGAGAAAAACATAATGTTTCAAAATCATGTCAGCCACCGTAGAAATTAGGCTCAGTCATGTCGGCTTTCAATAGTATTAGAATTTCACATATGTCGGCCCACAGCACTTGAAAAATGTTAATTGCTAGTGAACCAGTCACCAGGACAACACAAAAAGGTATGCTGAAGGAAAATATAATGCTTATCACTGTCTGCTCATGTTCCTTTTTTCATCGTGCTATTCACCTTCACCAAGACTTGCCTGAATTAGGAAGATGTTATAGAGATTACTCCCTATTTTACCGAAATACCACATGAAACAATATAGTCGTCGTGACATAAGATTTCTCCCACCGATAAATCTATCTGCCCCATGTATGTCACTATAACTTAGCGCTCTTGGGGAGGCGTTATGCAAATCATAGAGTTATACCGAAACACCCGAGCACACATGATCGCCGAGAGAAAGCCAAACCTTCACCAAAAACTATTCATAAGACATCGTTGGCAAGACCCAACAAGTTCTCTATGGCTTATATCGATATCATAACTCTTGCTAAAAAGCCCGTCCATCATATTGGTCGGTGAGATGAGGGAGTTTCGTGATGAAAATGCACTGAAGATAATCTCTTACGCCGATAATACTATTCACCCACTGCTGGTTGGTGAGACAATAAGGTCTCGCCAAGACCCAATACCGAAAGCAATGACTGGCTGAAGGAGACTCGTATAAGAAAATCGGTAGGATGAAGCAAGTTTGCTATGACCATATATTGAAGGTATGACTTATGCCATTATGAATCACATTGTTGCCAAAACAAAAGAAGTTCCCCGCCAAACCATGCCCGCGAGTAAACTCCAGTCGCTATGACATTTCAAACATCTTGCCAAAGGAAATTCAGACATTTGCCAGTAGAAAGCACAACATGGGTTGGGGAGACACAAATGAAATCATGCCGATAGGAACCAGAATGTGAAAAATGCAGACATATATGATTCTATGAGGAAAAAATGGGCAGAATGTGAGCAAAATGGAACTTATTTGGAAAATTATGAATGGAGTACATATGCAAAAACACTAGATTTTATAGCTCCAATAGTGGCTCCGTCTGGGGATCAATAATAGTAAGATCATTGCGAAGATCTAGAAGCTATGGATGAGCAAACCAGACCAAACAAAAAATGAGCAAAAAGGAAAAGGGTAGGAAGCATGACATAATGAATGCAAAATGAATGCAATATGGAAGTGGACCAAAACCCTAAAATACTGTGCATGGAAAATAATTTTAAAGAGGATAAGCAAGAGTTGTCCATGCATTGGCAACCCTTAATCCTTTTTGTTTCAATTTCACCTATCCTGAGCTATTACAATCTGAAACTCAAACCAAGCTTTCCCCTATCAAACACCTAGTTTTGTGTCGAGTTCGTCAAATTATTTTTGAAGATACTCATGCAATCTTTCCTGTCACTGTTATTGCAAGTTCTTAGAGTATAACAAGTTCTTAGAGTATCAACACACTTGGTTTGGCCCAAAATTCCTACACCATCTTGTAGTTCAAATTCTTCAACATCTTGGGACAAACCCCTGTTATTTTCAACATTCAAAATGCATGTATATGAAATACAACATTCCTTATTATCTTTCTCACTATTATGTATTATGAAACATTCTCTGAACTTTATTGAAAATTCATCATCAAAGTGCCTTTCTTGAGAAACAAAAAATTATGTCATATCAACACTATCTAGAACAGACAAGTCTGAAACCTTTTGCGCTTTCTTGATACTACCATTTGGATACAACACTGGATCATGACTCATGTCTTCAATATCATGCATATGTGAACCAAACAAAGCTAGAAATCTATCATCCTTGGTATAAAATTCTGCTCCATATGAATTAGAAACTTCAAAATCACATACCTCATCTTGAATGGACACAGACTTTTGATCAACACCAACAGTATCACCATCATTCCAAGAAATGCATAGGGAGTCATAAGAATATTTACACAAAGATCTTTCACTGTCAAAACAATTGTGAGTTGGACATAGAACTTCAGAATCATCCTTGTGCACACACATATGATATTCAAGAGTTAGCAAATTTGAAATTTGCTCACTGTTTAGTGAACAAATCTCAACATTTTCATCATTACAGTCATATTCCTCACTTTTTTCATCATCAAAAAGAGGCCCAGGATCAAAATCAGAAGCATTACTAGCACAATCATTTGTTCCATAACTTGACACGTCACTTTGTTTATCTAAAAATACCTATTGCTCAACATCAAGTGGATCTGAAAATACCTGAAATTCATTCTTGGGCATACCTTTACAAAACATCATCTGATCCTCTTTTAACTCTTCATCATACAATGGGCTTAAAATTTTTTGAAAACCACTTTCAAATGTACAAACCTCTTTTTCATCAAATGTATCTTCATAGCTTTCAACTGCAGTCAGAGGTACTATTTGTTCACTGCCAAATGGACTCACATTGTCCATTACCTCTTCATCCTGATCTTCATAAGAGCTAGAAGAATCCCCTACTACAGATCAAAATCCATAGGTGCATCTTCACAATCTGAATACTCACTTGATCCCTCATAACACACACTGCCATCCCTATCACAATCTATTATGCAAGAGAGATATCTTGTACCTTCATCTTCATCATGCAAGCAATCATATGAATCATTCTGACTTGCACATGTCTCATCCTCTATTGGATACATTGTTTGATCAATTCGTCTATACTCATAAAAAATACAACTATTGGATTCAACATTGATAGTTTTCTCATACCTTTTCTCCTCCATGGCATCGATGAATTTATTCACTACATCAAAGGCATGTTGTATTGACGATTCAAACCAATAGGCTGATTTAGGCTCCCATGCTCTTACAAATTTCTCAACAAACATGGCCCTTGTTGGCCTACAATGAGAAGGTATCTGCAAATAGATATCTGTCATTCTAGTGTACAGAGAACCCAAATCCTCTCCTTCATACATCCTTATGTAAAAAAATGCATCCAAAGGGGAAAATCTACACTCTGATTCTGTGATAGAGTCTTGGCTTCGAATATACTCATCTTCTTCTACTTCAAGTTGTTGATCTTGGCATACATATTGCTGAAAGTTTTGACTGAAATCTCCAAGTGGGCTAGAGTTGTGCTGCATTTGACATTGATCACATTGACATTGCACTTGACACTGATCACATTGACATTTTGATAACTTGCCAATCTTTGTCTAGGAGGAACTGGATAAACACTTACTTGCTTTCATGACTGTGGAAGATAAGCTCTCTGTTGTGCATGATATGTATCACCTCCATTGTAGAAATTTCCATTTGTAATATCAGGCACTCGAGGGGCCCAACACCTTCCCACATTTGTGTATTCATCTTCATTGTAGAATTCTCCTAATTGTAATGGTTGTTGGTCCAATTGCAACCTTTTCCTTTGCCATTCTTCTATTTCCTTTCTCTGAGACTCATACAGTGCTTTAACCTCTTCATAAGTTAAAGATTCATAATCAACTTGAGGAGTATCATGATCAATAGGTTCACCCTGATTACCCTCCATTTTTAGATCATTGTGTGTCCATCTACTGCTGCTAGCAGGAGCTCCAATATGAACTCCCCTGTATTGAAATCCTCTTCCATGCATACTTGAACAAATGCAATGTTTCTTTCAGAATCGCCACCTACTTTTCCAAAAGTAGGAAAATGATTCTCTTCTAATCTTCTTCCCAACAGAATCATTCTTTCTGAATATTCTCAAATTACAAATCTTTTCTTCATTGACTCTATATGATGGTCTTCAATCTAATTTTCTAATATAATCCCCAGCAGAGTCACCAATTTGTTAGCTCTCAAAAACGTAGGCAGAATGCCTCAAGAAGCTACCAATTTCTTGATACATTTCAGGGTAACAGACAAGGTCAAGAGAGCTCAACCTCTACGCTTCAGGTGTTGCCAGACCTAGGTGGGTGTACCTTTCAGACTGAAGTAGACTTATCTTGTGATTATCCTTCTAAAATTCTTTGTCCACAATGGCAGATGACAGTGAACAAATGAAATCAAACTTGATAGCAATCTTCTGATCTAAATCCTAAAATGATTAATTAACAAATATAAAGAAACTGAAATGAATCCAAATGATGAAATTGTAGAGACCAATGCCTTGCTGGGTATGCAGAGTCAAATGAAACAGAAGTGGGAAACTTATTCTGGCATAAAGTCAAATTGCAGGCATATGATCTGTTCATAACTTGTATAAACAATGCAGGATTATGACTACTAAGCTCTACTTTAATAATCCAGATGAATTCCCCTTGATTACTGTGATCAACAAAAATGATTTAATCTCTGCTTGAGAGAACCAATAGATTAATTACACAGATACAACAAATGTGCACTGATAAACTGAGAATAAACTTGTTATTTCAATTTAAACAACTAGAAAGAATCAACTTGGAGACAACTTAGCAATGCTTTCCTATAAACTCAACATACGATTGACACCAGAAATAACCTACCACACCAGCTGATTTTTGTTGGTATGTGGCGACTAATCATGCTATAGCTATGGTACCACCCCCCCCCCCCGGTGGGGTGTTTCAAAGGGGTTGCCGAAATTTTTTTTTTTTTTCGTCGTCAATGAAAAAGGAAAAATCTTTGAAAAAGAAAGAAAAAATGACTTTGTAAAACCCTAATTCTGGAAGCTTCTAAAAGCTTGTTAAAAAGGGGTTGGAATGGGGGTTACAGGATGAGAAAAATGTGATTATTCGCGAGATTGTAATAGGTTTTGCACTGGATAATAAAAGTATTGGATGGCTGCGGTTTGGTGGATGTAGCCCAGATTGGGTGAACCACGTTAAATTCTCTGTGTTATGATTTATTCTATGTATGTTTTAGTTTCTCTGTTTATTATTTAAATCTGCATTTAATTGTTAGATCTGCCATCTCTAACCCTAACAATTTTCATTGAATTTGCCATTTGAAAACATGCAACATAGTCTCCAGAATGAGAACTTATTCTACTATGCCCATTCCTAATCTACTGTATCTATTCTAAGATCTCCCTTTAATCAATTACAATTGGGGTGCATATATACACTAGCATGAGAAAAACATAACATTTCAAAATCATGTTGGCCACCGTAGAAATCAGGCTCAGTCATGTCGGCTTTCAACAATATTAGAATTTCACATATGTCAGCCCACAACATTTGAAAAATGTTAATTGCCAGTGAACTAGTCGCCAGGACAACATAGAAGGTATGCTGAAGGAAAATATAATGCTTATCACTGTCTACCCACATTCTTTTTTTCATCGTGCTATTCGCCTTTGTCGAGACTTGCCTGAGTTGGGAAGATGCTATAGAGATTACTCCCTATTTTACCGAAAGACCACATGAAACAATATAGTCGTTGTGACATAAGATTTCTCTCGCCGATAAATCTATCTACCCCATGTATGTCGCTATAACTTATTGCTCTCGGGGAGACGTTATGCAAATCATAGAGTTATACCAAAAGACCCGAGCACACATGATCGCCGAGAGAAAGCCAACCCTTCATTGAAAGCTATTCATAAGACATTGTTGGCAAGACCCAACAAGTTTGCTATGGATTATATCGATATCATAACTCTTGTCGAAAAGCCCGTCCATCATATTGGTCAACAAGACGAGGGAGTTTCATCATGACACTGCACCAAAGATAATCTCTTATGCTGATAAGACTATTCACCCATTACTGGTCGGTGAGACAATAAGGTCTCGCCAAGACCCAATACCGAAAGCAATGACTCTGGCTGAAGGAGACCCATATAAGCAAATCGGTAGGACGAAGCAGGTTTGCTATGACCATATATCGATGGTATGACTTATGCTGATATGAATCACATTGTCGCTAAAACAAAAGAAGTGCCCTGCCGAACAGTGCTCGTGAGTAAACTCCAATCATTGTGACATTTCAAACGTATTACCGAAGGCTATTCAGATGTTTGCCAGCAGAAAGCACAACATGGGTCGGGGAGACACAAATGAAATCATACCGATAGGAACCAGAATGTGAAAAATGCAGATATATATGATTCTATGAGGCAAAAATGGGCAGAATGTGAGCAAAATGGAACTTATTTGGAAAACTACGAATCGAATACATATGCAAAAACACTATATTTTATAGCTCCAACACATTGCACTTAGCTGAGGTAAGTTAGGGAAGCCTCTCACATCTTGACCCTCTGTGACTTGGGGTCTTGCACCTAGTGGTCCCCCTCTCTTACATATACAAATAAGGTGTAATTAAAAGTTCAAGGGTTCTATTCATGTTGATTCAACTTTTTTCAAATTCACATTATTTAAAGTATAAGCCTTTAATTCCTTATCTAAACTTTGAAAATGGGGATTTAAAAATTTTCCAATGGATTTTTAGGAAGGATTATATTCTTGGTTATACTAGGCTTTCTTTGCATGTGTCATTGTTAATGTCACACTACTTTAGAAAGAAAGAGTTTTGTTCTTTCTTGCATTTATTGTGGCTCCCTTTTTGTTGATAAGACTATGGGAAATTTTTGCCCACTTTAAATTGCCTGAACCCTTCATTCATCTACAACAATTATCTTTTCATTTTCATAGTTCCATTCATCAAGGGTTTCCTCTTTCCAAAACAATTTATGTTCTTGCTACTAAAGTATTTGGCTACCTCCTAGCTCATGTAATCTCTCAATCTCTAGTTAAGGGGGATAACTCTTCCAATATTTTCTCAAGAATTGGTTAATGGTCATTTCACCAATGAAACTTTTATTACTCTTGTTGAAGAATAAAATAATGCCACTTATTCACTTCACTACCTAGCTTGACATTTCTACTACTTACCTCATGAATCAAGAGGACTACACTTTGTCTCCACTAGTAGACATGAAATTTCCCTATGTGCTAAATGAGTTATCAATGAATTAGAGGGAAATAAAACCTAAAAAGTTCAAGCTAGGCATTATATTAAAATTTTGGAGTGCCTTTAGGTCATTCAACTTGGAAGGGATTCAACTTTGATACTCTTCTCACTATGTAGGAAATTCTAAAAATTTAGGGCACTTTTTCATCAAAAGTATTGTTGTCACTTGGAATTTCACCCTATTGAACAAGAGGTTTAGTATTCTACTAAAATAGTGGAACTAACCTCAATATATGGGACCTTGCAAATGAGGTTAGATCTTTGAAGAAGGTTTGCTTCCTTTTAAAACTAGGTGCAATAATGGCTAGACCAACCCAATGCCAAAAAGCTCTAACTATGAACTACAGGAGGAGAAGGGGAGAAGGAGAAAAGCATAAAATAAAGGAAAAGATGATGCACCAAGTTTATGTTGCAAGTATGAAGGTGTTTTCCTTGATTTCAATAGGAAGTCTACTGACTCGTGTTGTCATTGATGTCAACTATGAGATGAACATGTTTAGGATATTGAGAAAATTGATGAACAGAGTAAACTGTGTTGTGCAAGTGTTCATAGTATGCCCTGGTATTGTGCTCAACATTATTTCTATCTTAATTGTATTCCTGTGTAGATCTTAAACGTTATTCAAGGTTGTAAGAGGTTGCTATATTCAAAATTTGGGTTTTTGGATCATTGTACAGTGCAAGATATTTTCACCAGTGTGCAAACTAGCTATTCAGTGATGTTTTCTATGGCCTAGGAGAAATGTATTTGCTTCACATTTCTCCTTTGTTTGGCCTTAGGTTGTGTAGATTTGGAAATTTTCTTATAATGCCTTTATCTTTCTATATTCAAGTTATTACTTGATTTGATGCTATACATAGTGAGTTTCATTTATTAGTGTGCAACTAAGGGTTACTAGTTGTGATGAGTTGAAGCATTTGAATGATGTGAGGTTGATGTTCAAGTTTTTGATGAATCTCAAGTAGTTCGTCAAATACTCTAGATTGTTTTCAAGTGAATTATGTTGTTTGGAACTTTCAGCTTACAGATTGATTTCAGGAAGTGTGTACTTAATGATTATGGTGTTTTGAATTGGTGTTGGCCGACCTTATGTTTAACACTATATGAGAGGCTTGTAGAAGCATGTTGAAGTGTGTTGGGATCTATTTGGATCCTAATTCAATATTTTTGTAGGTCTCCTTTGTTCCTATCCACCATGGGAATGTTTAGGTACCAACCTATTTTGAATATGTATTTATAACGACTAGTTTCCAACCTTTTCAAATTTTTTGAGGTCGAGGATGATATAAAGAAGTGTCTTATTGTTGTGAATTAAGGAATGAATGAAATGTGAAGCAAGATATATGTAAGATCAATGTGAGTGAAGTGTGTGATGTGATTTTGAGTATATCAATGTGAATTTTAGTGTTAAAGGGTTCATAAAGGTAGTGAGTTGAAGGCATCCAAGATCATTTAAGCAAGGTTGCAAAAGTGTGCAAGAATTGTAGTGGATTTCCTTATTGCATTGATATGTGTTTTTCTATGGTAGTAAGCCCTGGATGTGAGCCCTTTTGGATAGTGTGTCATATTCTAGCAATGAGCCCTTGTACTAGCTTTGCAATTACTTATATTGTGAGCTAATCCTCATCATGGTTTTTGCCTCATTAGGTTTTCAATGTAAATTTAGTGTTCTTTTGTGTATGGTGTTGTGATTTTAGTTTTTGTTATGTGCATTCCATGCTTAATCATACTAACAAAATAAGGGTTTAATGAATGCATGTGGATTTGATTATTGTAGAGGTTTTTGAATTTTTAATTCACTACAATTGATTCACCCCCCCTCTCAGTTGTCTTGTTCATTATAAAAATTGGTATCAGAGCAAGGTTCCTTGAAGAAGAGCTTAACCACTCAAGGGAGATCTACATGAAGAACAAGATTTCTTTGTTCATCCTAGATTTGATGGCTCAAATTATGCATTCTAGAAGAAAAAGATGGAAAGATATATGTTTGCTCGGGGATATGAGATCGATAAGGCTTATCACAATACATATACTCCTCTGAGTGGTCCAAGTGGAAGCACAAAAACAAAGGCACACGAGATCAATGCTAAGGAAAGATTCATCATTGTGAATAGTCTTTCAAATACTAAATTAGTTAAATTTATGGGTTTGAAAACTACTAAAATTTTTTGGGATAAGCTAGAAATCATTTATGAAGGAGATTTGAAGGTCAAACAAGCAAAGTTGTACAAATTGAAGGCATAGTTTGAAATGATGCATATGTCTAAAGATAAAACAATTAAAGGCTACATGCAGAGAGTTGATGAGTCGGTAAGTGGTATGAGAGGTCTTGGTGCAATAGTTAAAGAATCTAAAGTAGTAAAGAAAGTTATCAGATCATTTCTAGACTGCTATAGTGAAAAGGTATTTGCTATTGAGGAAATTGTTGATTTTGACAATTATTCTAGAGATCAATTGATTGGTACTCTAACAGTATTTTAAATGATAAAAATGAAGAAATTTACAAAAGTGGAGATTGCTTTCAAGGCTAATAAATAAGAGAAGGTTCAAGATTCAAGTGAAGAAGATCTTGATGATTTGGAAGCTAACTTTGTGAGGAAGATGAAAGAGGGCACTAGTAAGTACAAAGGTAAATTACCTTTCAAATGTTTTACCTATGGTGATATAGGTCATTATGCTTTGAGATGTCCAAAAGGAGCTCTAAACAATAGGAACAAGGAAATAGAGGAAAAATGATTAAAAAAAGCTTGTTATGTGAGAAAAGATGTTGGTAATATTTTTTATGATGATGAATACTTGGTTTTGGCTATAGAAGAAGAATCTAGTTCTACTAACCCTAAAATTTTTGTGAAGGAAAGTATTCAAGAGATAAAAGATAAGGTTGAAGGTACTTTTGTATCTTCTTTTCATGTCAAAGGAGATAATAATTACTGGGTTGTTTATAGTGGCTACTCTAATCATATGATTGGAAACAAAAGTAAGTATTTTAAACATCAAATATCAACATTTATTAATTGTGAGGGTTTGGACATGAAAGAAATTAATTTTAGAGGTTGGAAAACACCATTGAATGATATAAAATTCAAAAAACATGGAGAAAAATGATTAATTTTATTCATAAATCTAGGTGTTCCTAAATCCAATGTGATTTTCAATGAATACAAATGAGAAAGAAACAAGTTCAAATAGGAATTTTTGGATGGGATGAAAATATTCCTTCCCTCCAAAATGACACAAAATGAAAAAACATGTCTTTGAAAATGAAAGGTGTTAGTAGGACTTATTGGTATTCTATACATTCCCTCCAAATTCCTTCCCTCCTTTATGAAAAAATTGCCATATTTCACCTTCAAATTCAAAATATTTTACATTTTCAAATACTATAGTACATTTTTAGATTGCTCTATTTTGCGATTCTATAAATCTCTTCTAAAATTGACATATTTGACTTGAACTTCTCTTACTAATAGTATGACATCTTGAGGAACCTTGAAAGAATGTTCTCTACATATAAAAGACTACACAAACATGTTCAAATGAGATTGTTCTTATATCATTGAAGATAGATATTCCATAATACACTTTGAAATATAAAATTTTATTGTTAAATATTTTGATGTGAACTTTCCCTTATAAAACTAAATCTCAACCTTTGTTTCAACTCTAAAGAGTGGTTACGGTGCTTGTCCACTCAAGCACTCTCCCTTAGCTAATTAATTAAGGAAACAAGTGATTTAATGTAGTTGGAGTCCCCACCAAATGGGAAAATAGGGCTAAAGAATCCTACTAAAAATCAATGGCATTGCATTTATTCATTTACTAGTCCTATTCTAGAGACAGTCTAAGAATTTATTCCTAAAATAGAAAAACAAGTTTGTGGTAGACTGCGCACCTTGCAAGGGAGTAGATTTTGTGTTAGAATAACAACTTATTCAAAGTTTCAAACACTCCATTTCCATGAATATAAAGATTCATCTCAGCAAGAGCAAAGAAAGTATCATCAACTTAAAGTACATTGCAAAGAAGAACCTAAGAGACACCAATATTAGCACTTAAGAAAACACCCTTTGTAAAAAAATGTAAACTTTACATTATTTAGTCAATAGATACCTATGCACATGCATACACACTCTAATTGTTATTGTGTGCTAATTATAGACATGAACCTTGATTATCAAAATTATATACTCACTAATAGGACTATCAATGACTGCGAAGTTTTTGAGCAATGAATTGATGTGTAGAGACTTGTGGCTTGAATGTCTTGTCTTAGATTGGTCCTAAATATCTAGGATTGTTAACAACCTACTCATATCCTTTATTTACATTCCCCATCATCACAACTCGATGATTATGAACAAACATAAAAATGCATGGAGTAAATTCCAAATGGTTCTTGTAGTCAGAACCAAGATTTTAATTTGTAATTATTGATCTTAAATTAATTATTTTTTGAAACTTGCAACATTCAAAGTTCAAAACATGTCATGATACTTAATAAGTTGCACATTTTCTCTTGTTGTGAATCAAACTACAACATAAACAACAAGACACATTAGCTTTATATGTGCACTAAATGTGGAAAGGAAAATTAAGGCTCCCTCCAAGAGTACATTGTTGTGAAGAGTTACATGCTCTAAAATAAAATGACCAAAGAGGAAAAGGAGAACATACAAGAGCTCATCCTTACTCCTCATCAAAAGGAACATTTTGCATCCTTTTTAGTATGAAGCTTTTTCTACAAAAGAGAAGTAAAATATTAAAGTAGTCATCTCCTGATGACTCGCCTCATACAATAGAGGAGTAATTTACTGTTGATCAAAGGAAAAAATCTTCCATTAAGACTAATAGCAACAAAAGAACATCCCTCTTTTATGTACAAGTCAACATAAATCCAATAATTTGATGCCTCTGAACCAAATTAATATTCCTTCCTTTTATCAAATCTTAGGACCCTAAAGAATAGATAAACTATCAAATAACACATATGAACTTACCACTTGCAAAATAAATCTATGTAATCCTAGACTAGGCATGATGCTTATAGTGATAGTACAAACATTTGCTAAAATTGAGGTAGCTTTTGATAATCTGTGAAATTCCCAACTCATGATTTCATCCTTTATTATGTATGCAAACAAATGGGAAACAAATGTTTTATATAAAATCTTAGATTGCTTCAACTAAATATTCTAAATGCTTAGCTTAAACTTTGAATATAGAATAGTAAAAATATTACAATTCTCCTCTAGCACACCAAGACCTAATCACATTGTGATGAAAAAACATTTGTTTTAGTGACTAGCTTAGTGGGCACCTGACAAGACAATGGATAAGCAATGTATGTCATAGAGGTAAAAGGATCTTTGTGTTTTAGAGTAGGCTATTGCATAGGTGGCAACAACTAGGTGATTGATGAAATAATTAGAGAAGCTAGTCTATCACCTCTATAATCTCCAATATAGTGACCAAATATCAAGACAAATGCATTGCAAGGTGTCATAAGATAAAACCATTAATCAGAAGTAAAAAATAAAACTAAATATTTGAAGAGTTAAACTACTTATACTAGAGCATCATTCCAATGACCAATTGTAAAACATAAACAATTAAAACTTACTAGATCTTGTAATTTCTCTTTGAGGCTTATTTTTCCAGGGAAGAAAATAATTAGGATTGCTTGTTATAGTAAAAACCTTCACAACAACATCCAGAGCAAGTTCAATGGCAGCATAGGCATTTGATCGAGTATAGGGCTCGTCACAAAGATAGACCCAATCATGCTAAATGACTTAAACAAACAAAAATTGATAATTTAAAGCCAAGCCTATATCTAAATGTAGGAGAGAAGCGGGTCTTTGAACTAGAATTTCAGAGAGCACCTTGGATTTGACCATGTTAAAAATAATTGAAACAGAGAAGTGACTTTCTCACAACACACAAGAGGCTTATAGATCTATTGCACACGAAGCAATATATTGAACATATATGAATCAAACAAAACAAAAAAAAAAATACATTCAATTTTGTTTTCAATGGAAGTACTTTTTATGTTTTGAGGAGAGCAACTATATCTCTATGTTGGTAATAGTTTGAGGCATAACATTCAACTCTTTATGGACCAGGTGGTATTACAACATAAATTCACTCAAAAAGCCATGCATGCAAAATGTGATAGCAGTGGCATGGCATGTGAACCCCTTTCAAGAATTCCACCGACCCACTAGCATTTCAATGACATGACAACAGCTGAAAACATTAGCAATGCAGGGAAATGTTTCCTCCACCCATTGTTTATTGGTTGGAACATAAATTGGTAATTAGAAAAATAGAAAACTACCGGTAAAATAAAATCTACCAATCAAAAAAATTGGGGAAAATAGCTGAAATCACACTTTAATAACGAAACTTTTTGATACCATAACTTTAGCAATTTTTTCGCGTGTTGACCTGACTCCCAAGAAAACATTAATAGAAAAACAGTAGAGCGAAAACATTAATATTTGCGTATAAATAAATAGGAACTAACAATTCTTACCTTGCTCTTCCCTTTTTTTTATATTGAATAAAAAAGAATATATCTATATATGTGTCAAAAATAAATAAAAATTGGCAGTTCCCTCTTTTCTTGATGGTCATGGAGAGGCATATATATATATATAAAGAAAGAAAGAGCAGTTCCCTCTTTCTTATGGTCATACTATTGGAGAGGCATAAAAAAATTTGGCAAGGTAACTTGGGAAGCAAAAAAGTTAAGATGGGACACGACCAAATTAGCAACATTGATCTCTAATTCTCTTCAAACTCATAGTCTATTAGCCAATGTCATGTCTGAAATGCGAAGTTACAGGTTCCTAACTCATGGTTGAAACTTCCCCTTAATCATGGCTCAAAGGAACGTACTCACCACGGATCATTTGCAGCCCATTCAAAGTGGAATGCTATGCAAATATGTGGAAAAATCCATCCAGATTTGAAGAAAACGATAAAACAGACAAAGCGACGATCTTAAATTTTCCAATTTTCCAAGTTGTTTCCTTCATATTTATTTTTTTCGTATGTCTATGCCAATTTCAATTGTCATGTTTTTAACAAGTGACACAAGCGTCAAGTTCCTGCCGAGAGGTAAAAAGCATCTAGCTATGAGTTAGAAAAAGTAATTAGATAGAAGTTAGGAATATAAATGTACTAAATTTAGCTAGGAAAGTTTGAAATAATTTGCAATGGTGCATTAATGCGTGGAATGTTTATAGATATACCAATGAATACATTTATTTTTACATCCTTTATGATCTTATTCAAGAAGCGAAAATGTATTATTAATTTGTTTGAATTATTAATTGAAAATAATCTCAAACATTTGTAACAATGCTTGAGCCATCTATGTATACATGTATGCATGTACACATGTATCCATGTGCACATAATGCACAGGAGAGTGGAAAGCATCCTCTGCATACGAACGTAAAATTTGAATGTGAAACACTAAAATCAATTAGAAATAGAAATTTATAAACAAAGCATTCTAAATGCATCAAAGCACAATGAAACTCAACTTGCATTTGCAGTATTAAATGAAAGAAAATAGGAAAAATAAACTACTTATGAAACATTTATGCATGCATGGATGTGTACATGTGTCCATGTAATCTGGTATGGAAAGAAGAATCTATAAATGCTTGTGTGCATAAAGTTAGAAATGTTAGAAACAATTTGCATTTGAAATAGAGACAAATAACATTTATGGTTGAAACAAAATAATAATACATAATCGTTTTCCGAACAAGTGTATAAAGGATATCTAATGATGCATTTGAATGCGTTGGTACATGTAAAGATTTGTTAAATGTGATGACATGTATACATGTATCCATGTGCACATAATGCAAAGGAGTGTGAAAAGCATCCTCCACATATGAATGAAAAATTTGAATGGAAAACACTAAAATCAATTAGAAATACAAATGTATAATCAAAGTATTCTAAATGCGTCAAAGCACAATGAAAGTCAACTTGCATTTGCAGTATTAAATAAAAGAAAACAGGAAAAATAAACTACTTATGACCAATGCATATATCGAAGGAATGCATAAATATATGGATCCATGTAAACACTCATGCATGCATGGATGTGTAGATGTGTCCCTATAATTTGGTATGGAAACAAGAATCTATAAATCCCTATGTGCATAACGTTAGAAATGCTAGAAACAATTTGCATTTGAAACATAGACAAATAACATTTATGATTGAAACAAAATAATAATACATAATTGTTTTTTGAACAAGTGTATAAAGGATATCTAATGATGCATTTGAATGCATGGATACATGTAAAGATTTGTTAAATCTGATCACATGTATACATGTATCCATGTGCACATAATGCAAAGGAGCGTGAAAAGCATCCACCACATTTGAACAAAAAATTTGAATGGAAAGCACTAAAACCGATTAGAAATACAAATTTATAATCAAAGCATTCTAAATGTGTCAAAGCACACTGAAACTCAACTTGCATTTGCAGTATTAAATGAAAGAAAATAGGAAAAATAAACTACTTATCACCAATGCATATATCGAGGGAATGCATAAATATATGGAACCATGTAAACATTTATGCATGCATGGATGTGTACATGTGTCCATGTAATTTGGTATGTAAACAAGAATCTATATATGCCTGTGTGCATAAAGTTAGAAATGTTAGAAAATTTGCATTTGAAATATATACAAATAACATTTATGATTGAAACAAAATAATAATACCAAATTGTTTTTTGAACAAGTGTATAAAGGATATCTAATGATGCATTTGAATGCATGGATACATGTAAACATTTGTTAAATCTGATCATACATTTTAGCCTTCAAGAAATTGTCATACGCCCTTTTAGGAATCTGTAATAAACAAGATTTAGAAAAGACGTTTTGAAAAGAAATCTTGAATACAACTTTATGTTATGATAATTATTTTCGAAGCCCTCAGTGTTTGATTGCATAACCTTGATATTTTCTTCATTTTTTTCTTTGTTCGGTATGGTGTGAATTTTGTTGTGATGGATGAAGGTATATTTGAGCTATAGATAGATAAAGATATGTGAGGGTAAAAAACAAGAATGAGCTATATAATTACAAGAAAGAGAGGGAATTGAGAGAATGATGAGATGCAAGTAAGGTATATGAATGGCTTATGAAAAGTATTTGATATGGGAAGCAAGGATATGCGAGACTGGATATGAGAATGAATGGAATGTAAATGGTATGAATTTATGATTTTTGAGTTGTACGCTTAAAATAAAATGCAAGATATAAAAATTTTAATGAGTGAGTTGGATTGAAAGAAAAAGGAATGGAACACATTGGTGTGATGGAAGGAAAGCATATAAATGGATTTTGAAATGTATTTGATTTGAGAAGAAAGGATGTGCAATGGTGGAAATGGAAATGAATGGAATTGATAGGGTATGAAGTGATCATTTGTTCCATCAAGGGGTGTAAGAATGTCTAGTTTGTTATTGGTTATGCTTTTTAAAATCATCATAGGGCTAGGTGTCTCAATACAAACATAGAAGAAAGACTCATGTCCCATTTCTCACTCTCCTTCGTACTAAACAAGGTGTCGGGATCCTTGAGCTTCCTTGAAATGCAACAAGAGAAGAATAGATATAAAAATATAATGATATTTAAGGATACAAGAGTCAAAACAGAAGACAAAACAGAAGTTGTTATGCATATACTATGAAAACAATAAATATGGAAGATCATGAAACCAAAAATATGCAAATGTTGATGCGTTAAAGAACAATAAATGAATGGAGAGAGAAATACATAGAGCTATTCACAGATATATGCATGGATGCATCGACAGATACATGTACACATAGAAAAGAGAGCTGCATGGATAGATGGAAAAATGAATGCATGGATAAGTAGATGCATACATATTTGCATACAGATACATATGCATATGTTGCATGGAAGGATGCATTCATATACACAAGCAAATATGGATGAAGGCATATATGCATAAATACATGTATGGACAATATGCATGAATGTATTTCAACATATAACTTTTTTGTTTTGTATAGTCTAAATTTTGGAGCTATTTTTTATATTGGAAAATTAGCATTTATTTGTTTTTCTATTCATTAGAATAGCTTTATAAATCATTATTGTTTTAGAAAATCAGTGAAATGTGAACACATAGATTGATTAAATAAATTTAAGCAAAGGCATAGTTTATAAAACTGGTGGGTAGAGGAATGTAATCCATGAATGCAAATTAAATGCATTGAAATATCATGAAAATGTGAACACAGAGTGGTAAAAACAATTGAAGCAAATGCATTAAATGGCATCTTGCAGGTCAGGAAGGCACTAGAATGGCTTGGTGGGCATGGGTGGCCAGCATACTCTGGCCATTTAATATAGATTTAATCCACTTGCAATGCATCACAATTGCTTTGTGGATGTTGTATTCTATTCTAGATGCTTGTGTTGTAAACAAGAGTACTGTATATGCATGCACAAATACATATGTGCATGTTGCACATGCACACATGTATAGATGGATGCATAGACACATGTATGCAAACACAGATAGATATGTTATACAGAGAGATGTGCAGATACATGTATGTGTAGAAATATGCATAAATGAATTTGCAGATGGGCAGAGCCAAAGACACATACATGGGTGCATGAATCCAGACATGCATATATACATGTATCCATGGAAGATATCGATAGATGCATATATACATGGATGTGTGCATGCAATTGATAGGTGCATATATGCATAAACCAATGCAAACATGTAGCCATAGATACATCCATACATATATAGGCAGATGCATGGAGAGATAGTGACATAAATGCATAAATCAATATATGCATGACTGCATCTATGGATATATAGATACATAATGACATGAAGAAAAAGACATATGGATATATGCATGGACGGAACCATATAAAATTGATATATGTTCAGCATATTCTAATCAATGAGTATTTAGTCTAGACACCTTGATATTGACATGCTAATTAGCCTTTAAATACATAACAGTTAAAAGAAAGAAATAAAGATTATTATCCTTGTGCACATTTCACCTATTAATCAAAGCCAATTAACAAAGTAGGAATGGAAAACCATGTGCATGTTAATATGTTAGAGAGCATTTATTTGTGCATAAGTGTATAGGGATGCCATGAGTTGTGATTTCTACTTGCATGTAGTTGGATTAAACAATTAATAGTAAGTGGTAGACAATGAAATGAAATAAATTTAGGCAAATGGAAATAGAATGACCCCATCGGGTTGGAAATTGAATATTTATGTGGCTTTTAGATGATAGCAGGTTTGGAGCCATGAATGAGACTTGTTAGATGCTAAAATGTCACAGTGATGATAGCGTGTCAGCTAACAGGTCCACCTGACATTTGACTCATGTCAATCTAGTCAGTTCCATATTTCTCATTTATCCTCATTTCATCTGATATCTAATTAATTAGGAAGCTGCCAACTAGTGTTTAAATACACAGGAATAAAAAGAAAGAAATAAATACAATTATCCTTTTGTACATATTAGCTATTAAAGAAAGCGAATTAACAAAGTAGCAGTAGAAAACCATGTGCATGTTAATATGTTGGACAACATGTATGTGCACATCACTGTATAGTTATCTTCAAAGCCCTCAGTGTTTGATTGCGTAACCTCAATATTTTGTTCATATCTTTCTTTGTTTCGTATGGTGCAAATGTTGTTGTGATAGATGGTATACATGTAGGTATGCGTAGAATCCATATATCCATACATACATGTATTCATGCATACTATTGGCAGATGCATATATGCATATACCAATGTATACATGTATCAATAGATACAACCATACATATACTGGTAGGTGCATGTATACATAGTCACATATATGCATGAATCAATATATGGATGGTTGCATCTGAGGATACATAGATACCCAATGACTTGTAGTAAAAGAGACATGGATGTATGCATGGATGGAACCATATGAGATTGAAATGTTTTTGGAAAATTTTAATCAATGAGTATTCAGTCAAGGCACATTCATATTGGCATGTTAACTTTGTCATTTTCTTCTAGCTTGTAGCTCTCATTCATGTTTGTATCATTTTATATCTAATTAATTAGTTAGCTACTAACCAGTCTATAAATACATAAGAATTAAAGGAAAGAAATAATTATAATTATCCTTGTGCAGACTTCACTTATTAATCAAAGCCAATTAACAAAGCAACAGTGGAAAACCATGTGCATGTTAATATGTTAGACAACATGTATTTGTGCACAAGTACATAAGGATGCCATGAGCTATGATTTCTACTTGCATGTAGTTGGATTAAACAGTTAATAATAAGTGCTAGAAAATGGAATGAAATAATGTTAGGCAAATGGAAATAGAATGACCCGATAGAATTGGAAAATGAAAATTTATGTGGCTTTTACATGGTAGCAGGTTGATAGCCATGAGAGTTCTTGGAAGCTAAAATGTCATAGTATATGTACCGTATAAGCTAATAGGTCTAGCTGAGATTTCATTCATGTCAATTTAGTCAATGCCATTTTTCTCATTTATCCTTGTTTCATCTGATAGCTAATTAATTAGGACTTATGCATTCACCCAGAATGCTTTTAATCAGCAACATTGGCCAATCACATTTCAGCATTTAACATATTACTTAAATTTTTTTGTATAGTTTGAATTTGGAGAGCTATTTTTTATATTGGAAAATTAGCATTTATCTATTTTTCTATTCGTCCAAGTAGCTTTATAAATCATTTTCGTTTTAAAAATTGGGTAAAATACGAATACATAGATTGATTAAATAAATTTAAGCAAAGGCATAGTTTAGAAATTGGTAGCTGGAGGTACACAATCCATGAATGCAGATTAAATGCATTAAAATATCAGGAAAATGTGAGTGCATAGATTGATTAAATAAAGTTAAGCAAAGGCATAGCTTATAATAAAACTGGCAGGTAGATGTACGTAATGCATGAATGCAAATTAAATGCATTAAATGGCATCTGGCTAGAGGTGAAGGCATTGGAAAGGCTGTTGTTCAATGCTAAACCAGCTGCTAATGAACAACAAAAGCTTCAAAAATATCAGTTAACATGTAAAGGGATGATAAATATTGATCTGCCAACTGGATGGGGTCATTTTACTTCAATTATGTAGCACTTATTCTTAGTTGTTTAATCCAATCACATGCAACTAGAATTTAGAATAGTTAGCATCCATACACATCTATGCATAGATACATGCTTTCTAACATATTGATATGCATATGGTTTTCCATTGGCACAATCCTTGAACATTCTTTAGGTGCAAGCGCTAGTTTATTAATTGACGTTGATTGATGGATAAAATGTATACATAGACATACTTGCACACATGCATCAATGCACATATGCATACATAGATGAATGGATGTACACATATATACATGTATACATACATACATGATTACACACATACATATATATATGCATTCATGCATCCATGGATGCATATATCCATGTATTAATAGATCCCTTAAAATATGCATATATTCAAACGACCCCGATGAGTTGGGGAATGAATATTTATGTGGCTTTTACATGATAGAAAATCTCTTATAAATATGCATATATACATGAGGACACATAGCCATCAATGAATCTATGCATTTGCATTTTCATGAGCATTTAAAAACAAAAAGGATTGAGAAAGCCACTTGCATGGGCAGCAAAAACAGATAAATGCCAATTTTCCGATATAAAAAATGACTTATGAAATTGAGATCATATATATAAAAAGCAATATGTTAACACACTGAATTATAACTGGCTGACACTATCTACAAAAAAGCATTCAAGGCAAATGCAATAGTAATCTGTTATATACATACATACATACATGGAAACATAGATACATGCACACATATATACATAATTACATGCACACATATATAGATGCATACTTGCATGCATGGATGCATACGGAGACTATTTTTCATGGGATTGTTAAAGAGTGCACTTGCTCTCTATATGCTTCCATATTTTGCATGTGTGCCTAAGATCTTTATTACTTTGCGTGTGTTGTTTTTGTGTTCTGTAAGCCCATGTTCTAAGGAAGAGTTTGTAGTGACTGAGCAGGAGATGTTATAGTTGCAGAGTCCAGACCCAGAAACAAGTTACTTGAGGTGATAATTTATTAATTTTCACAGTTTCTTTCCATTAAAGTGCATTAAGAAGCTATATTTTGTTGTGCACATTTCACCTATTAATCAAATGTAATTAACAAAATAGCAGTAGAAAACCATGTGCATGTTAATATGTTGGACAACATGTATTTGTGCTTGGCTGTATATTTATCTCCAAATCCCTCAGTGTTTGATTGCATAACCTTGATATTTTCTTCATATTTTTCTTGGTTTGGTATGGTGTGAATGTTGTTGTGATGGATGAAGGTTTGTTTGTGCTATTTAATTGTGGAAGTTGATGTTTGAAAAGTTTTTTTTTTAATTTGGAAACTGACATTTATCTGTTTTCTTTTTTGTGTTTAAAAGTCAATGCATTAAATGGCATTGGGATTTATTATGTAATATAGATTTAAGTGACTTGAGATGCATTGTGATTACTTTGAGCATGTCATTTTTGTTATTCTGCAGATGTGTGTAGTTATAGGAGATGTTGTTGCTGCAGAGTGAAGACTGAGAAACAAGTTACTTGATACATGTATCCATACATACATGGGTTCAGACATCCATCATGGTATCCATATATGCATAGATACATGTGTCTATGAAAGATGTATCCATAGATACATCGACACATATATGGATAGAAGCCTGTATACATATGCACATAGATGCATCAATACATATATGCGTGGATGCATTTATAGCTACAAGTATACATAGAAACATAGTTGCATGGATAGATAGATACATGCATGGTTGAACACATAAATGCTTAAATGTTTAATTGGTTTGCTTTGTTTCTATGCACTTCTAACTGACTGATTTTCTCAAAGAGAAAATGATTTTAAAAGCTATTCACATGAACATGCATGAAGTGGCATGTAGAGAATAGTTTCATAAATAATTTTTGTTTTAAAAAAATTAGGGAAATGCAAAGGCATTGATTGATCAAAGAAAATCTATGGTTTTTCTTATTTGTGGAAATAGCTTTAAAAATCATTAGAGTTTTAAAAATTTCAGGAAAATGCAAAGGCATAGGTCCATTTTGCAAAAGCAAAGGCAAAGGTTGATTAAATAATAAAAATGAGAGATTAAAACTCAAAGGTGCAGTCACACAATGCATAAATGCAAAGTAAATGCATTAAATGGCATCTGGGTGGATGAGAAATTGCTGGAATGGCTTGGGGAACACGTATAGCTAGGCTGCTTTGTTCGTTTATTATATACTTAAGTCACTTGCTAGCCATGACTATTACTCTGTGTAGATTGTTTTTCTATTCTACAAGTCTTTGTTCTAGGAGAGTTTATAGTGACTGAGCAGACTTTGTTATAGTTACAATGTCTAGAACCAAAAACGAGTTACTTGAGGTGATAAATAGTTTTTTCCCAGTTTTCTCTTACTTTAGAGGTTTAAAGCACACAGTGAAATTGGCAATGTGAGCAAAAGAAATTGTGGTTAATGTCATTTTGCATGTAAACAAGACCATGAAAAAATATTGTCTCATGTCTATGAGTAACGTAGTACATCATTCACTGTACTCATGTATCATGTCAACTTTTGAAATTAACTTTCTGGTCTTTTTTTGCAATGCAGGAAGAATAATCATATGTTCACTTGCACAGTGCATAGCAACTTGCTAGGGATATAAGTAGTCTATTGAACAAAATTGCCTTAAATGCATAGAGGTGAAAACCAGTAGACATAAAACAAAAGCTTATGACTTTATAGGCTATTTGAAACTACAAACAGGGTTTGAAAATTGCATTCTAGCAGTTTATTCTATTCTATGGATATTGTATACAGGAAGTATAACTAGTTAACACATAAGCAAAACTTGTTATTTTCGAAGACAAATTACTATTGCAATTGTGGAAAATGCATTTTTTTGTTTATATACATGCAAGTAGCCTTTTAAATCATTTGTGTTCAAAGAAATTAGGAATACAAGATGACAAAATGAAAACATGAAAGAGAACTTTATGCAGTGATTATATTGAAGAATTTCAATTGCATTTCAAGAAAAGTAGAAAAACAATTTGGAAAGCTGACCTTGCAGTCTGCTATTGAATGATCAAGTACACTCGCAGCAATTTAGAAAATTTGGCTATTATTGCAGTTAGAAGTAATTTTTCCTAGTACAATGACAAAATTGAGAGATAAGCAAAGTGTAAAAACATATACTATTTCATCTACAACCATGGGAAATCTTCCCAGAAGCGCATATTTGCAAAACTCTGCATTGTATTAAAAAAAGAAGAAGAAGGTTAATATGGCAACCTCACGTTGCAATTTGTGCATGATTGTTTAAATAGACTTCAAAGTACTGATCCCTGTTACAAGGACAATCTAGACAAATGAGTACATTGAGTGACATATACTATGCTATTCATAAAAACAAAACATAATTCTTATGTAGATTCATTTTGACGGGGAACAACCTAAGCAAGAACTTTTGTTGCTTATAATGCAAATTGCATTTTATAATTTTAAAATACTTATTGTTATTTGTGTAGCCTATAATAAGCATTGCACCATGTAATAAGCTTTCATTAGAAAATGAAGACCATTTGTTTGTTTTTTCTAAAAGAATAGCAATAAAGCTCAAGGAAATGACCAAAATGCAAAGAAGTCCCAAAATTACAATTACAATGAATAATGCTCCTAGTGCGATGGATACTATTAGCTAGAACCAATAAAACACTAGCAAGCATTTTTTAGATTCAAGAGACACAAGTATAAATGTAAATCGGATTAACCATACAAACTATTTACCACAGGTTCTTGTACTACAAATGTTTTGGCAATGAATTTAACTGCTCTTTTGCATGAAGTCTAAAATTATTTCATCAAGCAATATTACTTAACTGCTTTATGGCAACATTGCAATATGAATTCTAAAACATATTTGAGATAGTTTTTTATAACCCCAAGATACAATTTCCTAACTTGCTAAGCATTCAGTCTAAGTTTTCCAATTACAAAATCTCGAATTGCTGTTTTCTTGGTATGTTTTAGTCATCAGCAAGATCTTTTTGTGGAAAACCATAGCAATAATTGTCTCATTCTTTGCACTTTGTAAACACAAACAGCAAGCAAAATTATTTCAAGCGAACCGTTTTAATCAATTGCACATACACTATCATGACAACAAGACCTGCAAAAATGCATGACAATTTAAAGCCATCACTGGTATTGCCTCATGACCACCAACCTATGCACAAGCACATACTGCCTAACATATTAACATGCACATGGTTTTCTACTGCCACTTTGTTCCTTGAATTTGATCGATAGGTAAAATGTGCACAAGGATAATTGTAATTTTTTCTTTATTTTAATTATTATGTATTTAAAGACTAATTAACAGCTACCTAATTAATTAGTTATCTGATGATACAAGGGTAAAAGAGAAATATGGAATTGACTACATTCACATGAGTGAAATGTCACATGGACCTATTAGTTGACACGCTACATATACTGTGACTTTTGAGTGCTTAATCCATCTACATGCAAATAGAAATCACAACCCATGGCATCCATACACACCTATGCACAAATACATGCTGTCTAACATATTATCATGCACATGGTTTTCTACTGCTACTTTGTTAATTGGCTTTCATTAACAGGTGAAATGTCCACAAGGATAATTATAATTATTTCTTTCTTTTTATTATTATGTATTTAAAGACTAATTAACAGCTACCTAATTAATTAGATATGAGATGATAGAAGAGTAAATGAGAGCTAGCAACTCGATAAAAATGCCAAAGTTAACATGTGAAAGTCAAGGTGTCCAAATTAAATACTCATTGCATTCCCAAGAAGCACATTTTCCTAAGGAGTTTTGTAAAACAGTTCACTTGCCTTATAAATGCTTCCGTAAGGCCTTCATACCTCTCATGATCTTTAACAAAAACTGCAGTGGCCAAGAGTTGTAGCCAGGAACTTCCTATAACTTAAGTCTAGAATTCAGGTTAAGCAAATGGCTTATTAGCCCATGAAACTGGAAGCAGCATTGGAAGAGCTTTAGTGGCTTCAACCCATGGAAGATGATTGGCTTGTGCCTGTCATTGATGCAATGAAGAGTGTGGAGGAGTGAGTTGTTCCTAGACATGTGCAATGAAAGGAGTGTTCATATGTGCAAGTTCTTCTAATTGTGTTAAGGGTCTTCTGGCTTGATCAAGGATGTTGCTTGAGTTGTTTCTTTTAGTTTGTTTTTGGTGGTGCATATTCTGTTTTGTCTGGTTTGTTTTGGGTTTTTGATGTATCTGAGTTCTAAGGACAAAACAAAGTTTTGTATGGGGAGAATTTAACACAATAAATTTAATAGTTTGAATATTGTAATCATGCACCACACATGTATAGGGATAAGATTTCTAGAAGGTGTATTTTGAGCACAAGTGGTTGCATGATGTATTTTAACATCATGAGATAGAATTGTGAGTATGCTTTTCAATTAGTGCATGAAGTAATTATGGACTGTGTAAGTGTAGGTGGTGTTAAGGTAGGTAAGGTTGGGTAGGTAAGATGAGTATTGGTTGCTTCCTTCATCCTTTGTTCCATTATTTGCATGACAATCCACGATAGTTTAGTCAGCGCTGGGGATAAACATTTATATAAACAACACCATTGTTTTGAAATATTACCAATGGATAGAAATAGCAAAAACTCTGCCAATTTCATTATTCAATGTCTTGTGTGCATAATTGCTTGCGAGTTCATTGTATATGTTTGTCTAGCAGCACATAGGTCTTGGGTCAAGTAGAGGATGGACTCAAGTGTGCTCCAGGTGAGCATGGACTGATATTCCAGTGCATAGCAGTCATAATAAGTGTTTTAGCCTAGGTTGATTGCATGTGGTAAGAAGATGGATAACTAAGAGTTGAAAATTTAACTGTTAAGTACCAAAAAACCAAAGATCACAAAAATCATAATTATTTATGTATCACTGACATTTACCCTATCTTGGCTCCTTCAAAAGTGTTTTCTTTCAAGTCAATTCATCCCATCTCTGTTGCTTATGAAAACAAAAGTTATCAGGGAACATTTTCTGGTCAAATCTGCTTGTCTTGGAAAGAACAGATGGCACTAAACATCTTGTGTGTACCTGGACAATCTTTTACCATGAATACTTAAGTTGCATAGCTACAATCTAGGCTATGAAATCTTGTTAAATTTTCTGGGTTTCTTCTTTTTTAGGGGGTAATAGTTTGGGGTTTGGCTGTACCTCTCTATAGCTGATTTGAATTCACATCATTGTCTCAAATTCAGTATAAAATCTCTAAGTCTGTACCCCAGAAAAGTTGGCATTGAGGATATAGGATTGAATTCCCATCCTCTTGGCAGACCCAGTAATAAATTTTTTGATGGGTCGAAACGGGTATCACTGCTGAGAATGGACCTTTCAACAATAACAAGCTGCAGGAAGCCAATAAGAAAAAAGAGGAGAAAACTAAACTTGAAGAAGATGAGGAGGGAGTCCTTCAGGGCTAAAGTGTGGCACACCAAGCAATACTAGGAAGGCAACACCTCCAGCGACTAGGAAGCTTGTGTTGCCAAAATTCAAAGCAAGACTACTACAGTTTGATTCTAATGAACACAACCATCTGTAGCAGCCAGGAAGTGGTTCATCTTGGTAGGTTTCAAGAAATAAAGAAACTTCATGTTGACCGAAAGTCAATTATTACATGCTTTCCAAAGAATCACAAACTTGCAGGAGAAGTTTGATATTTTAGCTTCAGAGTAGTCTCATTTTCAACCCTCTTATGAATTTGTTGTACCTTCATCTGAGGTAGTGCACGTACTAACTTCTAAGATGTTTAGATATACTTTGGTTAATCATATGACTACCATTACCGAGATTAACAGTGAGAAAATTTCACATACTGACGATAATGAACTTCTGAGAGAAGATTTCAGTACTAAGTTCTAAGATGTTGAGATTTTCTTTGGTTATACTACTACCAGTTCCAAGATAAGAAATCTCACATACTGACAATAATGAAAGAAAGAAAATCAGGAGTTCATTGGCCAATATAATCATCTTGAAAGAGATTATTGGAGCCTAATCTTCATTTTATCCAAGAGATGGTAGTCAAAGTGTCAAACTACTAATGCTATCACATGGAAACAGAAATCTGCAAAAAAAACCCGATTAATCGCGTTTTTTAAAAAATCTGCAGGCTGGACAATTTTTTCTGTGATTTTTTGAAAAAATCTGTGACCTTTTGGTCAACAATTTTTTCCCATTTAAAACTCCAAAATCACCAAAAAAATGCGTTTAAAACCTACAAAAAACTGCGAATAAAATCGTGTTGATTTTCACGCAAAAAAATAAATGATGAGACCATAGCTTGTTGCTTACTATTATGCTTTGATAAATTTTTTCCAAGCATCCATAGATTGTTCGAAAGCACCTGTTTTAGGCTTTTAGCCATAGCAGCAAGGCAGTGAACTATTTGATAAAATGCTTTGGTAGACATGTATGAAAAATGTCGTAGCATAGACAAGGCAGTGAATTGTTTGAAAAAATGCCTCAAAGAAATGTGGTCTCATGGAATGCCATGCCAAGCTAATGCAATTGGCAGCTGCTCCTAGTTATTAGTTATGCAATGTGAAGTAATTGCATAACTGCATAGGTTGACTTTGTAAAAAACTATATTGTAATTGAAATTTTGTCATCTATTAGCATCTAGTTATTAGTTATGCAATGTGAAGTAATGCTTCGAGTTTGAAAGATGTGCAATGCAATGAATGTAATCAGCGATACAAATATAAACTACAAAAATCTATTTTCTACAATTCATTAGTTAAACTCTTTATTTTATTTGCTTGCTATATCTCTATGCTATGCAAATGCCTTTCAATTTCAAAAAAAATAGTTTTTATCTCTTCTACAATTTTTTATGTTTTTTTTTAAATCTGATTTTTTCCCCATTTTTTCAAAAACTCTTATACTTTTGGGTTGCCGATTTTTTCCTCAAAAGATTTTTGTTGCTATTTTAATTATTATTCACGATTTTTTCCTCAAAAGATTTTTGTTGCTATTTTAATTATTATTCACGATTTTTTCCTCAAAAGATTTTTGTTGCTATTTTAATTATTATTCACCCAGCATATTGCATTTCCAGCAAGGGTCACAGTTGTAGCTATTAATGTTTCATGTGGTGCCTTGCTTTAAATTGAACTGGACATCAATGAGCAGAGCTCAGAGTTGTTCCCTTTTGGAAAAATTCAATTTCTATATTATTTTCATGACTGCACATTACAAGTTCAGTAATAACTACTTTAAGAAAATGTAGAAACAGAACCACCAATAAAATGCAAGTGTCAGCAGCATGCCAGTTGACAACAAGGCAATGCAAAGAAAATTCATAGGATCATTAAGAGCTTTGAACATGTTTGGTTGTTTATCTGTCTCTCTATGTTGTCTATCTGTTCATCTTTTTATTTTTTCCCTATTTGTTCATTTGTTTCAGTCTTCTGTCTATCTATGAAGATAACAAAATTGTATGTATTCATGCAACCTATTAATGGGCAAAGATGTAATTATCATTGGAATACCGAATTCATCATAGACTACAAGCAGCCATTTCCAACAGCATGGAATTGAAAACTAGGGCAAAAGGGGCCCCTAGATTTGAATCAAATAAATTCCCCTATCCTTTATGATTTCCTAATAGCGAAAAAGGTCAAAGCACTTGCAGAGTTTGGGTTTACTTCTCTACACTGCATTTGCCTGGCAGTTTCCAAAGCCTTTTGAACACATTGTCCTCACATTCTTCCAAACCTCTCATTATGGGACACGTTGTCAGCACATTGGTTTCAAAGCACTCATTATGGGACAACTCTACAGTAATTGAAGATATCTAATCTTTACAGGACTTAAATGCACTAAGTAGAATGGACAGAAGGGTTTCTACATAATGCCTATGAAACCACGTTTCTTTGACAAGTTTTGTCAAACAGTTCACCTATCTTCTGTATGCTCCCATATTTTGGATTTATGCCTACGAGGACAATAACTATGACTTTTAACAAAATTCCTCTATCCTCTATGCTTTGATGACAACGGAAAACCTCAAAGCAACTGCACAGTTTCAATAGAACAGTTTATCATGTAATGGAGTACTGTGTGTCCATTTTATTTAAAATATATTCTACTTATAATCAATTATAAGGAAATCTATTTAACCATATAAAAATTAATCTTATAACTAATTATATAAAAGTGGCATATGGGGTGAGAGAAAATTGTATCCTTATCTAGATTGTTTGAATTTTGTATAATTTGTAGGCATGCAATTTGATGATAAATAATAATGCTACAGACTTATCGATAAAAACTATCCACTCTCTCTGTGACAAGGGATTAGCTCGGCATTCCATTCATTAATATTCATGGCTTGAAGGATGGTTTTGCAAAGCAGATGAACATGGGTTCTCCCATTACTCTTTCGTATTGAGTGTCAATCAAATTTGACAATGGCGGGTTGTGTCTAATCAATGGCATTGCAGACAATTACGTAACCAACTCACAACTACAACACCAGTAATTTATAGGGTTTGTATTTGTGCAGGAGGATGATGATAAGGCGGTGAACAGTTTTGGCATTGTGGATGAGAATTCTATTGAAATGGGTGTTCATCATGCCAAATTGGCAGTATGTAGGGGCCAGAGATAAATCCTCCTTGCTTTGACAGCAGGAAAGGAGAGAAGTCCCTTAAAATCGATCGTATATGCCTCTGTTTATTGTCAATTGCTGGATCTGGATGGTGCAAGACCAATTATGGTGGTTCCTTGCACATTACCTAGAATGGGTAGAAACCACATAACCAAACCCACCATGATAACTAGCTAACAAACAAAGCGCCAACACTGCTTAAATCTCCATGATAGAAAGAGGCAAAAAGTTCATACCATTTCACATATAAGCAGCAAGAAGCCCTAATAGAGGAACGCCAAACACAACCATCATAGCGGAGCTTGAAAGCAAAAAATGGGGTGATAGCTTAAATAGACACACAAACGAAAAAGATGGAAAAAGATACATGAGACTCACCATACAAAGCAGAGGTGCAACGAGTGATTCTTTATTGCAGTTGTGTTTTCTATGACCTTCGTATACCCTGTTTCAAAAGTACACAATCCATTATCCCCATGATCAAAGCCCCAAATCTTTAAACAAGAAACCCTCTAAATGAAAGGTAAAATCGTACCTGAATAGAATGAATTTAGTTATGTCAAACTTTACATGACTCACATGCATAAAGTAAAATTGACAAGAGGGTTTCTACATAATTCCTATCAAATGCAGATGAAACCTTCACATTTGAACGAGAAATTCGAATAGATAATACTTAAACTAGTTTAAAATAAAACCCTACTTGCATTTCTCGTATTAAATAGAAGAAAACAGGAAAAAATTACCTCTTCTGACCTCAAGCAACTCGTTTCTCGCTGTCCAGTGCGCAACTCTACAACTACAAGATCTCCTTGCTCAGCCACATGATAGAGCACTATGAAATACAGCTTCGTTATGCACTTTAATGGAAAGAAACTATGAAAATTAACAAATTATCACCTCAAGTAACTCATTTCTGGGTTTGGACTCTGCAACTATAACATCTCCTGCTTAGTCACTACAAACTCTTCCTCAGAACACGGGCTTACAGAACACAAAAACAACACACGCAAAGTAATAGAGATTCATAGCAAGTGGCTTAACTCTATATTAAATGACCAAATTACCCTAGCCACACGTGGCCACCAAGCCATTCCAGTGCCTTCACCTCCAGCCAGATGCCATTTAATGCATTTAATTTGCATTCATGCATTATGTACATCTACCCACCAGTTTTATTATAAACTATGCCTTTGCTTAACTTTATTTAATCAATCTATGCGCTCGCATTTTCTTGATATTTTAATGCATTTAATATGCATTCATGGATTACGTATTTCTAGCCGCCAGTTTTTAAACTATGCCTTTGCTTAAATTTATTTAATCAATCTACGCGTTCGCATTTTCTCGAATTTTTAAAACGAAAATGATTTATAACGCTACTCGGGCGAATAGAAAAATAGATAAATGCTAATTTTTTAATATAAAAAATAGCTCTCCAAATTCAAACTATACAAAAAAATAAGTAATATGTTAAACGGTGAAATGTGATTGGCCGATGCTCCCAGTTAAAAGCATTCCAGGGGAATGCATAAGTATTCTTGCCTACCGGCAGGAACTAATAATCATACTACGAAATTTCTTTAACTGCATTTTTTTTCCCACAAATATTTTGTGGTCATTGAGAAAATGTTTTGCGCAAGTACAACATTTGAATATGAGCACATGAAATGTGGTCCCCAAACATTAACTAACTTTCACAAAATAAAATTATCTTTGAATTTTCTATCACAAAGATCTTCGTACCGTGCGAGATTTTCAGTGACAGCTAGAAAAATATTTTTGTGGTTAATAAATTAAAATTGAAAGTTTAGGATGCTTTCTTTGAATATGATTTTTTTATCACAAAGATCTTTGTATGGTGCGAGATTTTCAGCAATGGTCAGAAAAAGATTTATGTGATTAATAAATCAAAATTGAAAGCTTAGGATGTTGTCTTTGAATAGTTCATATGTCTTATTATGTCTAGTAGTTCACATTTTGTCTAATTTGTGTTGTATTCTTTGTAGTCTTATGTCTGTCTCATTTTCTTGTAACATTTTTATTTGTATTGATTTGAAATACAAAAAAAAATAGTTCATGGGTCTTATCCATGATTCCAAATTTTGCGTACAAGTCTATTGAACAATTGTGGTGATAATGTTTCAATGGATGTCCACACTTTGACATGTGACTTAGTTTTTATATTAGCATAGATAATGCAATAAAGGTTGTGAATTTGTCACACATTTACAAGAGTTTCTAAAGTGACTTCAACATATGATGTTTCAACTTCTTCTATGGTTCCATAATGCATTCAAAGTTTTTTTATAAAAAAAATTGCACAAATGCACTGGCTATAGTGTATAATATTTCATCATTTCAAAACCCCTTTTCCTTCACTTTAATAATTTGCATTTTGAAGTTAAGTCCTAGAATGCATATTTGTAATTTCATCTCTTTTTTGAAAAACTTCTTCTCAAATGCTTTATTCATTATATTTCATTCAATATTTTTTTGTAAAATAAATAAAAGAAAAATTAGAATTTAATTTTAGATTTTTGAATATTAAATTTATAAAATATAAATCTACATTAAATCATAAATTTAAATATAGATCTGAACATATGTATTTAAAATCATTAACTAGAAATATATTCTATATTAAATTTTTATTTCACAAATTTAAAAATATATATTTTAATATATAGTTTAAAATTAGATCACAAATATAATTTTTGTAATCACATTCTTTCACAAAAATATATTTTAATATTTTATACTTAGATTAACATAAGATTGAAAGTAAGTTCTCACCAAACTCAAAATTTTACTATGGGACTTCAAGAATTGAAGTAGTCAAAAAATGTGTTTATTAGTGTAAGGCAATAAAATACAACAAAGCATGATCAAATGAGATATGTTGACAAGGAAATTGAAAAACAACCAATACAAGAAGTTATGATGCAAATCTCACAAGAATGCACAAAAAGAAATAATCGCACCAAAGAGAATGCAATATAGTGACAAAATGATGCAATGAAAGAGTGTGACAATCATGTCAACAAAGTTATGGGAAAAAAAAATGTGACAATCCTGTTAACAAAGTTATGGGAAAAAAAATATGTGACACAATTACAACATATCAAAACAATACAACAAGCCATATATGAAAAAAATAAGAAACCATTTTTGCAAAGGTAATTGTTTAGGTATTATGTGACTAGACACATAAGAACAAGAAATTTTTTAAAAAATGCAACTCAACAAGACTTTTAAAAAGGGGGTCCCCAATTTGACAAGAATTAGGGACATGTTATAACCTTGAACAACAAAGAGTTTTTGTAAGAGAGTTGAAGCATGAAACTTCCTTAACTCTGAGTTAGACTAATTTGTTAATTTACTAATATTTGAAGGACCACAAAAGATATCTAGATGTAGAATTCCTAAACTATAGTATTTTTTAATGAAAATTTGATGGAATGTTGATGTAATATTATACAATATATTACTACTCTTGATTCAAAATGAATTTTATTTTCTCTAATATCTTTCATGTAATGATCAATTAATGTTCAAAGATTTATCTTGAAATAATATGACATCTTATGGGTGTTAGATTTAAAAATTATGACATGTAAGCTAATGAGGAACAACCTAATTTGGTGGAAGTATAGACTTGGGATAATAAAAAAGAAAATCTAAATTTAAGAGACATAATTCTGGGTATGATTTTGTTTAGGCAAAGAATCACATTTGTGATCTATATCAACATAGGAAAATTGGTATAAATTAGAATAACTCTTAAATATTAGGAGTAATAATTTTAAAGGCTAGTATATTTTTTGATTTTGTTATTTATGTAAAAAATAAATTAATTTAAACGCCAAGATAATGTATTTTATGAAAAGACCCTAAGTAAATGAGAAAAGAAGGAAGTTTACATTTTCTCTCTATAATATGATAGCACCATTCATCTCTAATTTCAAGCTAAAACATAGCCCTTCTCTAATAAGTTGTGTCATCTTCTTAAAAAATGGTTTTACCTAAAAAATGACATGATGTAGTAGGCTCATGTGTTGATAGACAAGCTATCAAGGGAATTATTGAATTGATAAAATTTCTTCTTTAAGTTTATATATTAATTTTATTTTATTCCAAGCAAAATTACTATCAAACATGATCAAAGAAAATAGAGTAACAATATAATGAACTTTTGGATAGAATATTTATAACCATAACTGATTATGATAATAATATTAATGGAGAAGAATGAGTCAATCTTCTATAAAATGTCGTGCATAGTAAAAAGCTTGATCAAACAAAAATATTGTGCAATTTGTTTCTTCTTATCATCATTATTCAAATCATAAATAACATAATAGATACAAATTTCCATATTTCATTACATACAAATTTTCATATTTTATTACACATTATATAGAAAAATTAAAAATAATTCCTTATAATTTCATAATTATTAAAAAAGAACTACAATTAAAAAACCATGCCCTCTTTTTCATAATAAATAACAAAAATCTAAATAAATAAAACTATCATATAATATAAATTTATCATTGATAAAAAGAACACCCTCAAAGAATTTGATAAAAATACATAAATATATATTATATATACAGAATAAACATAAAAATTTAAAATATATAAATTTTTAAATAATAATAAAAAATTATGAATTAAAACTATATTTTAATATAACTTTACAAATGTGAAAGTAGATCTCCATAATAAAAGTCTAACTTATAGCAATTAGATCCAACAGTTACACTTGCACTCCATTCTTCATTCATTCATTAGGCTGCCTTTATTAGGTCGAGAGGCATCTATAGTGGCATCCAAAAATTTGTGTAAAGTTTTTGAAACTACATTTAAAATGATAGGCAGGTGGAAGTCATGTGCAACTACAGTATATTTGAGGAAACAAAAAAAACAAATAGAAGAGATTTGATGAAACAAAAAGAATAAATAAATAATAAAAATAATTCAAATATTTGCATAAACAAAAAGAACAAATAAATAAATAAATAATATTTTTGATGGAAGGAGAAGTCAAAAATTTGATCACAAATATAAATCAATCAAAAAAGAAAATTAGAGAATATTAACTCTCGATGTATTTTATATATATTAAATAACTCTGAATGTATTTTATATATATTAATATTTAATATATGTATACTAGTGGTTAAAATAGAAAGGTCTAAATGTACTTTATTTTCCACTAAGTGGTATTGTTTAAGGTAGTATGATGTTTTGAGATTATGAGTCTGTAAAACCTATTAAAAATGGGCAAGTCAAGAAAAGCAGTTTGGTTTGGGGCATCGTATATGAAATTATTTGGTCTATATAATATCTCAGTAAAAACTAGCTATTGGCCAAAGATATATTTCTTCCATTGCTAAGCATCTGTAATTAAGAGAGAGAATAAGAACTTAAAGAAAATGTATCATTTGGCATTCAATTGTTTGAAACATTTCATTTTAGCTCTTGCTATACTTATTCTCTAGCGTAGTTGCAATTTATTAGTTGCTGGTGGAGACACCCTCTCTTTGGGGGCTTCTCTCAGGGAAAAGGAGACCATAAGTTCTTTAAAGAATAGTATGTTTGAATTGGGACTTTTTAGTCCCAATGGAACCAACAACTAGTATGTTGGCATCTGGTATGCTTAGATCCCTAATAAGACCATAGTTTGGGTGGCTAACAGGGAGAATCCCATCAAAGACATGCCTGACGTTCTTAAGCTCTCTTCAACTAGCTATCTCACTATCTCTGATTTGTAAGGAAAAGCCATCTGGTCAAGTAATAATACTCAACAAACAAAGGTATTCTCTGCTTCAATATTGGACACTAGTAATTATGTTATTATTGGTGCTAAAAACACTTTTGAAATTGTGTGGGGGAGCTTTGGAGAATCCATAGATACATTTTCACCTTCGATGAAGTTTTGGAAGGGCTTAAAAGTAAACTCTTGGAATATTTCGGTGGATCCAGTGCCTAGGCCCTTCTTTCTCCAAATGAATCCATCCCTAGGAAAGAATAAATTTTTATTCCAGTATAAAAATGGTGTTTCATATTATAGTACGAGAGAATGGACTGGTAGCTACTTTTCCACTTTGCCAGAGGCTAAATCTGATTCTATTTTCATGGAGGAATTAGTAGTGTTTTCTCCCACAAGAATGTACTACAAATATGGGCTTACACCCAAACCTGGTCTGATGATGGTGAGGGAAGTTCTCAACTCCAATGATGAGCTATTAGTCTATTTTTGGATTAATAATAATAGATGGATTCTAGTTTGGTTTCAACCCCAATCAAGATGCGGCATGTATGGTCTATGTGGGGCTTATGGAGTGTGTTTCGACCAAGAAAACATTTAGTCATGCAGCAGTGTGGAAAGCTTCCACCCAAGAAACACTACTACCTAGAGTTCTTAGGAGTGGTGGTCAAGCGGTTGTGTTCAACATACTCCATTAAATTTCTCCTCCATCAATGGCAGTGGTAGTGGCAACACAGATGGTTTCCTCCAAGTCAATGATCAGTGTCTGTCTAATGAAGAAGTTGTTCAATATACCCAAGAATCGATTGTACTAGGGTGTAAAATTTCTTCTCTCAATAAGTGCTACTGCATGGCCTTTTCTCTCTCTAATTCTAATCCTCTTGTTTGTCAATTGTGGTTTGGAGATTTGTTAAACATGCAGGCTATGGCTACTTCTCCTTAAGTCCAACCTTTTTTCATTTGATTGGCTACTTCTGATGTGCCACACTTGTCATCCAATGTAGGAAGAAGTAGAGTAGTTGCACTCTCCACTTCAATACCTTTAGGTGTTGCTGTTTTGGGTGCTTTGTGATGCAGGAGCATCCAGTGGTGTAAAGGAAATCTTGCATCCCCAAAAAACGAATTTCATTTCATGTTGGTAGTTTCTTATATGTTTTTGCATTTTTGGATACCCTTTTCATCATAATGTAATTTCCAAGTTATGGTTTTTCTTTTCTATTCCTAGGTTGAAAGATATTGTAGTTTTAGTCTCCCAAAATTGCACTTGAAAACCTTCCAAGTTAGATTTGAGGCACTAAACGGTCCTGAAACAGCCCTAAATTTTTTAAAAAATTGGCATAGTGTATTTTGAGCACATTCTTGACTCCAAGACCTTTCCAATGGTTCAAATGGTTCAAAAAATGGAGTCTCAGATCAAAAGTTATGGCTCCCAAAAGTTGGCACACTTTCTAGAAGATACTAATTTTTGAATGTACTTTTGAAATTTGAATTTCAAGTTGTAATTTTCTGCGGCAAACTACCAATAACTAAAATTTGAATTTTTTTTTGGCTCCAACACTAAAAAGGGAGCTCTATTTATGGGCGGGTTTCTGATTTTTGTGTAACTTTTTGGGGACAAGTTTGCATACTGCAAAAAGGGGTTTTTTTTCTAAAGTTTATGTAATTTGCATACATTATAGAGCTTGAGGGTTTGAGACTCTCTACATGTAAGAAGGTTATTTTCTGAATAATAAAATCATTCTATGGTTTTGTGAGTTATTTTCTATGTCTCAGGTTACACCCTCGTCAGGTGGTATCAGAGCTCGGTTTTCTTGAGCATGTGGAAAAATCACTAATCATGAGGTAGTTCACACAAGGACCGTGGTTGTGGATCAAGGAAAATGGCTCCAAGAGTGATGCCTGGTAGGTGTGGTGGTTCCAAAGGTGGTCAAGGTGGCATAAATGTTGGTGGAAGAGATCCACTAGCAGTTGAGGGTTTTAGAGCCCTCCAAAGATAGATTGATGCATTGCAGGAGCAGATGAGAAGAGGGTTAAACCTAAAGAGAGAAGAAGGTGAGAATGAAGAAGAGGAAGAAGAAGTAATTGATCAAGACCAAATGTAGTTGATAAGGTCCATTTCAAAGATTGAGAAAAAACCTAGAGCAAAAGTCACCAGTTATTTCAGAAGTCTAAACTCAAAAGAGTTGATCGACTAGATCAATGAGTTGGAAGAATATTTCGAGTATGAGGAGATAGAGGACATAGATTAGGTCAAGTTTGTAAAAATGAAGTTGAAGGGCCATGCCAATATTTGGTGGAAAGAGGTCCAGTTGGAGAGAAATCGAAGAGGAAAAGGAAAGATCACCAGATGGGATCACATGGTGGACAAACTGAAAAAGCAGTTCATACCAATGGACTACGAGCTAGATCTACTAAAGAAATTGCAAGGGTTGAAGCAAGGAAGAAAAATTGTGAAATAATACAACAAACATTTTCACAAGATGATCATTAGAATAGGTCATATAGAGGCTAGCAAGGAGAAGGTAGCCTATTATCTTAATGAGTTACAATCGAGCATTCAAGAGGAGCTAAGCCTAGTCAAAATGACCACCATTGAGGATGCGTACCAGTTTGCTCTAAAAGTTGAAGAGAAGTTGAATAAAAGATTTGACAGCAAGCAAAAATGACGAGGTTAGAGTGGAAAGGGTAATGGAAGATCTTCTAGAAGCTGAAATGATGAGAAAAAAATGAAGATGTGGGTTCTAGTCAAAAGCAAAAGAATGATAACTTCTACCGCCCTCATGATCAAAATAGTGGTGATCAAAGAGGTAGAGGATGAGGGAGATTTGGACAAGGATCCAGAAGAGGTGGCTTTAGAGGAACATGTTTCTAGTGTGGTAAAGGGCATCAAGCCTATGAATGTTTTCAACATCAAGGAAGGGTAGACAAAAGGTCATAAGGTCATGGAAGGGTTGCACATGTAGATGAGGAGGCTCAATCTGAACATTTAGATGATGTTGAAAAGGAAGAACCTCTAGTGATTAGAAGAGCATTGGTGATTGAAGAGAAGGAACCCGAATAGAGGAAGAACCTGTTCCACAGAAGGTGCAAATGTGAAGGAAAATGTTGTGATGTCATCATTGATAGTGGGAGCACCAATAATCTAGTGTTAGAGGAGATGGTTACAAAGTTGAAGCTAAAGAGGGAAGGCATCAACATCCATATTAGATTGCTTGGTTGCACAAGGACCACAAAGTTCTGGTCAATGAGTAGTGCCTGGTGAAGTTCAAGATCGAGAGGTACCATGATGAGGTACTCTGTGATATCTCCCCCATGGATGAATGTCACATGTTGTTGGGGAGGTTGTGGCAGTTTGACAAGAGAGCTATACATGGTGGCCATGCAAACACTTATTCCCTAACAAAGGATGGGGACAGTCACAAGTTGAAACCCCTAAAGAAGGCCAATGAAAATGTATGCAGTAGTGCTAGAATCTGTTATGTTGATGGAAGAATTTTTTTAGAAGGTATGAAGCATGAGCATGTGTGTTATGAATTGATTCCTAGAGTGGGTAAGTAGGATAGTGAGAAGGTGCCAGTAGAAGTTTATGGGTTGTTAGATGAGTTTCAGGATATTGTTTCTGATAACGTACCTAAGGGTTTACCACTAGTGAGAAAGATTATTCATCAGATTGACTTGATCCTTGGAGCTAGTTTTCCAAATAAGGAAGCTCACAGAATGACTCTACTAGAAAATGAGGAGTTAAACAGACAAGTTCAGGAGTTGTTGAGAAAGGGTTTGATTCGAGAGAGCTTGAGCCCATATAAAGTACCTGCAGTACTAGCACCAAAGAAGGATGGGGAGTGGAGGATGTGTACAGACTCTTGGGCCATAAACAAGATAACAATCAAGTATAGATTTCTTCTTCCAAGGATGGATGACCTGATGGACTATTTGAGTGGAGATCAGTACTTAACGAAGATTGATTTGAAGAGTGTTTATCACCAGATCCAAATTTGAGAGGGAGATGAATGGAAGACTTCCTTCAAGACCAAAGAGGGCTTGTACAAGTGGTTAGTCATGCCTTTTGGGCTAACCAATGCACCAAGCACATTCATGCCTCTCATGAATGAGGTAATGAAAGAGTTTCTGGGAAGTTTTGTTCTTGTGTATTTAGATGATATTTTGATTTTCAACAAGATTTTGGATGAGCATTTGATGCATATTCGGATAGGAGAAATTATTGATTAATTTGAAGAAGTGTAGTTTTGTGAAGGAGCTAGTGTACTTGGGGTTTGTTGTCTTAGAAGAAGGAGCTAGAAGTTAAGAGAGGAGAAATTGTTGATTAATCTGAAGAAGTGTAGTTTTGTGAAGAAGGAGCTAGTGTACTTGGGGTTTGTTGTCTTTATAGAAGGTCTCAAGATGGACCTAGAGAAGGGGAAGGCTATTTTGGAATGGCCTACCCCAAGAACTACTATTGAGGTGAGATCTTTCCATGGTTTGGCAAGTTTTTATAGAAAGTTCATTAAAAAATTTAGTAGTATTTGTGCACCCTTGACTAAAACAATGAGAGGGGATAGAAAAGAGTTCAAGTGGAGCACTAGAGCAGTGAAAACTTTTGAACTATTGAAATAGAAGGTGACAAAGTAGCTTGTTATAGCCCTCCAGATTTCAATAAGGTGTTTCAAGTGGATTGTGATGCCAGTGGTTGTGCCATTGGAGCAGTGTTGAGCCAAGAAGGTAATCCCATTGCCTATTTCAGTGAAAATTTAAATGATGCCAAGAGAAAGTATTCTATATATAATCAAGAATTTTATGCAATAGTTCAAGCACTAAAGAAATGGAGGCATTATCTATCGCCCAAGGAATTTGTTTTGTATACTGATCATCAAGCATTATAGTATTTGAATAGTTAGGGAAAATTAAATCAGAGGCATATAAAATGGGTAGAATTTTTGTAGAGCTATACCTTTGTTCTAAAGCATAGGAGTGGGAGGCCGAATAGGGTTATAGATGCCTTAAGTAGGAGACAAACATTGATGACAGAGGTGCAGATTGAAGTGGTTGGGTTCAATGAACTCAAAACATTGTATCTAGAAGATCCTGATTTTGCAGAGGCTTAGAAAGCTTGCAAGGAGCCTATTACAGTGGACAGGACAAGGTGGCTAGATTTCATAATTTAAGATGGCATGTTGTTTAACGGAATCTAATTGTGTATTCCAAGGAGTTCCATGAGGGAGAACCTGATTAAGGAGAAGCACAATGGAGGGATGGTAGGACATTTTTGTTAGGATAAGACCATTGCCATTATCAGTGAGCATTATTATTGGCCTCAATTGTCATAGGATGTAAAGAAATATGTATAGAGTTGTAGGGTATGTCAGATGGCTAAAGGAGTGAGCCAAAATACAAGGTTATATCAGCCCTT
The DNA here is from genome assembly GCA_007258455.2 of Sequoia sempervirens. Classification (NCBI taxonomy): domain Eukaryota; kingdom Viridiplantae; phylum Streptophyta; class Pinopsida; order Cupressales; family Cupressaceae; genus Sequoia; species Sequoia sempervirens. The sequence continues at coordinate 767,273,534 of VDFB02193867.1, read as the reverse complement.
ACCTATACTAGAGAGGTCGTGGGAGGATATAAGTATGGATTTTGTTCTTGGTTTTCCAAGGACACGGAGAGGGAATGATTAAGTATTTGTGGTCATTGACATGTTTTCAAAAATGGTGCATTTCATTCCATGTCAGAAGACCCATGATGCAGTCCACATTGTTGACTTGTTCTTCAAAGGGGTGGTATGGCTACATGGTTTTCCAAAGAGTATTGTCTCAGATCATGATGCTAAATTTGTGGGATACTTTTGGAGGACCTTGTGGAAGAAGTTGAGAATAGAGTTCAAGTTCAGTTCTGCACACCATCCACAAATAGATGGGCAAACGAAGGTTGTGAATAGGAGTCTAGATAACCTACTGAGATGCTTGGTAGGAGATAAACCCAAGGGATGGGACTTGATCTTACCCCAGGAAAATTTTTATTACAATAATTATGTCAATAGAAGCACTGGTAAACCACCATTCCAGATTGTGTATGGAGGCTACCCCAAAACAACTCCAAAATTGAGGAAGATGGACCAAGAGAAGAAGATAAGTGTCGAAGTTGAAGACTTTGTAGATCACATCAAGGATATACATGAGAAGGTAAGAAAACATATTAACAAGATGAATATGCAGTATAAGGGCAAGGTAGATTAGAAAAAGAGGAATAAGGAGTTTCAGATTGGTGATGAAGTAATGGTCCACTTGAGGAAAGAAAGGTTTCTAGTGGGAACCTATAAAAAACTAAAGATGAAATTTGGTCCCTGCAAGATTTTGAAGAAGCGTGATTCAGAGAATGCATATGAGGTAGAGTTGCCGAATGGAGTCAAGATTTCCCCTATGTTCAAAATTTTATATTTGACAGAGTATCATGAAGGTGGCATGGAGGAAGCACCAACAATAGGGCAGTATGGCACTCCAACACCTACTTCAGAGAAGGAGGAGATTGAAGCAATCCTGGATAGCCATGTGGGAAGGAGTACCAAAAATAGGTAGTATGAAGAATATCTAGTGAAATGGAGAGGAAAGCCTATGGAAGATTTATCTTGGCTATCTAAGGTAGAGGTTGACTATTTGGGTTTTCTTCAACCATCTAAGACGTGATGGCATCACTTCTCAAACTACCCTAGGTGTCTAATGCAGGAACATCTAGTGGTGTAAGGGAAATCTTACATCCCCCAGAAAAGAAGTTTCATTTCAAGTTGGTATTTTCTTAGATGTTTTTGCATTTATGGATACCCTTTTCATAATAACGTAATTCCCAACTTATGGTTTTACTTTTCTATTCTTGGGTTGAAAGATATTGTAGTTTATCTCCTAGAATTGCACCTGAAAACCTTCCAGGTCAGATTTGAAGCACTAAATGGTCCTGAAATGGCCTCAAACTTTCCAAAATCAGCATAGCAAATTTCAAGCACGTTCTTGACTATGAGACCTTTTGAACTATTCAAACGGTTCAAAAAATGGAGTCCCAGATCAAAAGTTGTGGCTCCTAGAAGTTGGCACACTTTCTATAAGATACTAATTTTTTAATGTACTTTTGAAGTTTGAATTTCAAGTTAGAATTTTTGGTGCCAGACCATCAATAACTAAAATTTGAATGTTTTTTGGCTTCAAAACTAAAAAGGGAGCTCTATTTATGGGTGGGTTTATGATTTTTGTGTAACATTTTGGGGACAAGTTTGCATACTACGAAAAAGGGTTTTTTTTTCTTCTAAAGTTTTTGTAATTTTCATACATTGTAGAGCTTGAGGGTTTGAGACTCTCTGCATGTAAGAAGGTTATTTTCTAAATAATAAAATCATTCTCTAGTTTTGTGAGTTATTTTTTGTGTCTCAAGTTGCACCCTCATCACTTTGTTTATTGGTGCATGGTTTATTTAGCACGAGCTCCAAAAATTGCTTGAGAAAGTCATGAAGAATGACACTCCAACATCACTTAGAGTATTCACCTACAAAGGGATGAAAGTTGCGACCAATAATTTTTCCCATACATTGGGAAAGGGAGCATTTGGGTCTGTCTTCAAAGGAACTCTATCAGACAATACACTTGTGGCAGTGAAAAAATTGGAGGGTTCAACATGAGCAAAAAAGAAGTTGCTTGCTGAAATAAACACCATTGGAAACATACATCATGTGAATTTGGTGAGGCTCTAGGGATTCTACATAGAGGGATCTCAAAGAATGCTTTTTTATGAGTACATGCAAAATGGGTATCACAACTCTTTCTTGTCTCACAAGTCCAAAGAAGTAGATAAGGTGTTGGACTAGAATACCATATTTGGAATTGCTTTGGGCACTGCAAGAGGGTTACTTTATCTCCACAAATAATGTAGAGATTGCATCATCCATTGCAATATCAAGACAAAAAAATATTCTTCTTGATGTGGATTTCTCTCCAAAAGTGGCTGATTCTTGACTGGCAAAGCTTGTTGGCAAAGATTTTAGCAAAGTGCTAACAACAACAAGAGGGACGAGAGGGTATTTGGCCCCTGAGTGGCTATACGAGCTTCCAATAACAGTGAAGGACGATGAATACAACTTCAGGATGACCCTCCTCAAACTAATCTCAGGGCGACAAAATAGTGGCATGAGTGTACAAGACTCTCAACACTACTTTTTGACATAGGCAGCTACTCAAATTCACAAGGGAAACACATTTGGTATCGTGGATGAAAGGATTGTAGAGGAGGCAGATGTTGAAGAGGTGAGAAGAGTAGTGGTGGTAAGCTTTATGTGCATTCAAATGGATGAAAATAAAAGGCCGAGCATGGCTCAAGTAGTTCGGATATTGGAAGGAAAATCAAAAGGTGACGTGGAACAATATCAGAGGTCCCTACAAGCCCTCATCAATGATCATTGTGTTTAGTACAAATTTCTATTAGTTATCAAGATATTAATGTTTTTAAGGAACTATGTATGCAAAGTATAATAGCAAGTTAGTATTAGTATTATCTAGAATTCTAAACTTGTTAAGTATTATATTACCTATAAGAAGTTAAATAATAATATTAATTAGTTTAAATGTTTCAAGGTTATTTTGATTGTGAGTAACAAATTTATATTATATGATAAATTATTTAGGATTTTATTTTGTATTTATTTTCAAAGAGGATTTGATTTTTTAATCGGTAATATTTTTGTTTTTAATTATTAAAGAGATATGAAATGGGAAATGAGAATAAAAATGGTGATTTTTTTCTTTGTATCTTGAGTAATGAAATATGAAATTTTGTATTTATTACATTAGTTATAATTTGAACAATGCTGATAAGAACAAAATAAAATCATGTAATATCATTATTTGATCATATTTATTTACTATGTGTGATGTTCTATGAAATATTGATTAGTTCTCACTTATTGTTATTCATGTCATCATAATCAACTACCCTTATAAATATTCTACCTCTCTACACTTAGCTTGTTGATAATATCTAATGATTTTTTTAATGATATAGGTATTGATGTTTCTCATCTACAAATAATCCTCCAAAATGAAGTAGTAACAATGGTAGTGGGAGGCTTAGGCCTTTGTCAAGATTATTCTCTCTCTTCCATAACTTATTGAACAATTCAATAATTCCTCTAGTAACTTGTTTAAGAACATATGATCATTTCTTCTCAAAATATATGAATTCAAACCCAATCATGTCATTTTACAGGAAAAGGTAGTTTTTAAGGATATGTTCATAATAACACAACCTATTAGAGAAGGGAGAGGCTTTAAAGCTTGAAGTTATGTAGAGTATTTTTCAAGATTTATGGATCTATCATGTTGTAGAAGAGAAAATTGTATATATTTTTATTTTTCTACCTTATTTTATATTTAGTTTCAATCTTAACTTAAAATCTATTATATTAATTTACTTAATTCAATTTATTTCACACAAAAGATAACATAATTTAGACTATTCATTAGCTTTTAGTCTTATTAATCATTTTTATAATATAGAAAAACTGATACTTTCAAACTTACATTACATTAAATTGCATAGGCAAGAAGTAGAAACAAAAACCACAAGTTCAAAATAAACTCGTGCTTATCTTAGAACCACCTAAAAGGTAGCTTGATAATGATAATATTTCATAGCAACTAAGTTGCAATACCATTTCTCATACATATAACACTAGAAACAATTTGCAAGCAAGACAAACAACTCCAACATCCCTCCCATTGCCTCAAACTATCTTTCCTAGTGCTCCTCATTTTCCCTCACGTAGTTGAAAGACATATGAAATTATTGAAAAAATGAAAATACTCTTGCTAAGATATCCTTATGGGACCTTATTCAAGCCTCACCTAGTTATCATAAAATACTTCAAAGTGCTTTACAAGTTCCTACCCCTCCTAATGTGCAACCAAATGATGTGGTAGTACAAATTCATGCTACAACTTTGACCAACTTAGACATTACTTTCTATCAAGATGAGTTACCTTTGTTAGAAGAGAAAAAAATGAATCTTTCTTGATAATAGCTTATATTAATCAAATCAAAATAAAGAGAACTCTTGTTGACAATGGTTCAACCTTTAATGTGTGTAGTGTGAGACTATTGGAGAAGATTCATATGGATAAGAGTTCCATTGTCCCTGATTCTTTATCTATTTGTGGGTTTGATAACATAGTAAAACAATCTCTTGGATTCATAACATTACCTATTAAAGTTGTAAATGTTACCTTGCAAACTTTAGTCCATGTTATGCCTCACGATCTTTCATATAATCTTCTTTTAGGCAGACCATGGATTCATGAGATGAATGGGGTGCCTTCTACCCTTCATCATAAAATGAATTACGTCTATGAAAAAAATACACACTCAAAGTCAATCTTGGACCTAAAATTTGTTTGCTTGTTGAGAAAGAAGGACAAGATCCTTTGAAAGCATGGAAATCATTTGCAAAAGTGGAAATCAAAAAGGAAGAAGAACACAAGAACATTAATGAGGTCACTAAGTTGTTAGAATATACTTGGCATTCCTTAGATTTCACACCTAAATTCATGGTAGAATACAAGATCACAAAAAAAAGAGACTAAAAGTGGAAAATAAAAAGCAGTAATGTCAACACCAAATTTGAAAGCATCCACTTCAACCACTTTAGAAGAAGAAACAAATTAAACAACAAACTTTGATGAAGTTTATTATGAACAACCACCAAATTTGAAAGAAATGAAAAAACTTTATGGAAGAGGTTATAGACTTATGAAACAACTTGGGTATAGTGGAAAAGGATGTGGTGGTAGAGAATAAGGTATCCATGTACAAGAAACAACTAGTGGTCTTGGTTATTGTCCTTCGAAAGAAACAAAAGAATAAAAAAATCCTTCACTCAATATCAACACCCTTGCAAAAGATTCTTCCAAGACAACTTAAAATTTGGTGCATCCTAAACTGATAGATACTACATGTAGGAATATTTCATTAGATAGGCATCAAGTTGATACTTTGTCTACTCATTATAATCAATAACAATAGATGCTACTCCTTGCCATGTAATAGTTGTAGGATCATAGCATACTCACTATTGCATGTTTTACATTCATTGCAAATCATTTCCTGTTTACAAGGAGAGACATATTATCATTCATCTTAGCTCATTCTTGTCCTCCATTTAGTGGTGGCAAGGGGTTAAGTAGCCTTGTCCTCGTATGACACTTGTTGTTTTATCTTTTGGATAGTTGACCACCTTCCATGTATATATGAGAGCAAGATTTGGATGTAGACAACATGCCTTAGGTTGGCTCACAAGTTAATTTATCTTTAGTATTGTATTTTGTGGGCAACCCTTATTCATGATGTAGATTCATTCGGGAACATACAATTTGGCATAGGGATTTCCAGATAAGCTCTCATGTATTCTTCTACTTTAAGTTGTGTTCTTACAACAATGGTGTTCAAAATTGCTTTAAAGAGGAGGCATACATCGACACTAATATTTCTTTGTGTGATTTTCTTTATTCTTGTGAATACATCCTTTTCTTGGTGGTGTCATTGGGTTTGATTTCCTTTGAGAGCATGATATTTCTTTGACTTTTCCTCTCTTGTAGACATTAGGAATGATGTTCGCTAAGAAGAGACCTTACACGAACTAATAAAAATCCCTTTGAACAAATATTTACTTGAGTATTGTTCATAAGTGCTTAGTGTAACACTTGTTAGGCCTTACGAAGCTTGAAGTTTCAAGTTGTGGCACCCTATCAGAGTTATCAAAGGGATAGCTTTGGTATGGTAAGTAGAGTGAGAGGCAACACATAGGCATAACTTTCTCACTAAGCCACCTTCCTAGAGGGATACTTAGTGGACAACTTGAGGTTCCACTACCTTAGAGTGAGTGTGCATTTTGGACAAACAACTGAGGCTTGATCCACATCAAGTTGGAAAAATAGTCGATGCTTGATCCACCCCTTTTTATTTTTTATTTTTCTTTCTTTTAGTCTTTGACATTGTATGTTTGTGTTTCTTGTCTTGCTATTGCATATCATACACCTTGTGTGTGTCCCTTTGTGCTTATGTTGGTTTTACATAGGATCTTAGATGGTCCTAAGGGATTTAACCCACTCCTTGATCTTTGTCATCCTATACCCTCCACATTGGTACACTTGGACCCCTCTTTAATGTCTACTTTAGTTCAAGTTTGAAGCAAGTTCCTCTTCTCACTAAAGTGGGGGCTAAATGTAGTGTAGAAAAAAGTATCCCTTTTTCACACTTAATTTGGGAATAATTAATATTAAAATGAACCTAAATATTCCTTGATTTAGTGTTGTAATGTTTTTCACACATTCACATTAATTTTAGGACATTTCTTAATAAAATAGACTTAATGGTGGCTTATTTAGGGTGTTGTAAAGTGTATCTTTACACTTTCAAACTAATCCAGGGATTTATTAATTAATTGAGGTTAATTTGAGCTTAATTTCCCCCCTTAATTCAAATCCAAGCCTAATTAATTACAAATTTTGAGGGATAAAACCCAACATTCATAAATAATATTACACAACACTTAATTTTACAACGTATGTGTCCTAGGCTAGTGACCTTGGATCCTTTCGCCACCTAGTGAATGGATTCTCACTAGGTACTAGGACCCCCTTTTCACATATCATTTCACAATCCCCCAAAGTTTTTGGTAGTTAAGTGAGCTAGGATCCTGATGCAGGAGCATCCAGTGGTGTAAGGGCAATCTTGTATCACCCAAAAATAGTTAAATTTCAAGTTTCTCAGTTTTTAGATGTTTTTATATTTTTGGATACCCTTTTCATCTTAATAAAATTCCCAATTTACAATTTTTATTTTCTATTCTTGGGTTGAAAGATATTGTAGTTTAGTTTCTCATATTTGCACCTGAAAATCTTCCAAGTTAGATTTGAGGCACTTAGAGTTCCCGGAATGGCCCCAAAACTTGCCAAAATTGGAGTAGCAAATTTTGAGCGCGTAATTGACTTAAGGACCTTTCCAATGGTTGAAACGGTTCGCGAATCGGAGTCCCGGATCAAAAGTTATGGCCCCGGGAAGTTGGGGCACTTTCTAGAAGATACAATTGCAAATGTTTTTTTGAAATTTGAACTTCAAGTTGTAATTTTTGGCGCCAAACCGCCTAAACTCAAATTTGAATGTTGTTTTAGCTCCAAACTAAAGAGGAGCTCTATTTATGGGTGGGTTTCTAATTTTTGGGGTAGCTTTTTGGGGACAAGCTCGCATATTGCAAAAGAGTTATTTTGTAGCTTTCTGTAACTTGCATGTGTTGTAGAATTTGGGGATTTGAAATCCTCTGCATGTAAGAAGCTCCATTTTCTGAATAATAAAATTATTCTTTTATTTGTGGGTTATTTTCTAAGTCTCGAGCTATGCCCTCATCAAGTGGTATCAGAGCAAGGTTTTCTTGAGCATGTGGACAGATCACCGATCATGAAGCAGTTCGCACCAGGACCATGGTTGTGGGTCGAGGTCAAGAAAGATTCCTCCAAGAGTGATGCCTAGTAGGTGTGGTGGTGCCGGAGGTGGTCAAGGCAGAAAAAATGTTGGTGGAAGAGATGCACTGGTAGCCCTTCAAAGATAGATTGATGTGTTACAAGAGCAGTTGAGAAGAGGGTTAAACCCAAGGGAGGAAAAGGAGAGGAAGAAGGTTCAAATGTAGAAGAGGAAGAAGAAGAAATTGATCAAGACCAAATGTAGATAATAAGGGCCATTTTAAAGATCAAGAAAAGACCTAGAGCAGAAGTCCCCAGTTATTCTGGAAGTCTGAACCTGGAAGAGTTGATCGACTGGATCAATGAGCTAGAAGAATATTTTGAGTATAAGGAAATAGAGGACCCAGATCGGGTTGAGTTTGTGGAAATGAAGCTAAAGGGCCATGCCAGTATTTGGTGGAAAGAGGTCCAGTTGGAAAGAAATCAAAGAGGAAAAGGCAAGATCACCAGATGAGATCGCATGGTAGAGAAACTGAAGAACTAGTTCATACCAGTGGAATAAGAGTTAGATCTGTTGAAGAAATTTCAAGGGTTGAAGCAAAGAAGCAAATCTGTGAAAGAATATACTTAAGATTTTCACAAGATAATCATTAGAACAGGTCACATAGAGGCTAATAAGGAGAAGGTAGCCCGATATCTTAATGGGTTATGACTAAGCATTCAGGAGGAGTTAAGCCTAGTTAGAATGACCACCATTAAGGATGTGTATCAGTTTGCTCTAAAGGTGGAAGAGAAGCTGAACAAAAGATTTGATAGCAAGCAAAAAGGACGAGGAGGTCAAAGTGGAAGGAGTAGTGGAAGACCTTCAGGAAGCTGAAATGATGATGAAAAGAAAAGTGAAGATGTGGGTACCAGCCGAAGCCAAAGGAATGACAACTTCTACTGCCCTGATGATTAAAACAGTGGTGATGAAAGAGGTAGAGGACGAGGGAGATATGGATAAGGATCTAGAAGAGGTGGTTTTAGAGGAACGTGTTTCCAGTCTGGTGAAGAAGGGCATCGAGCCTATGAATGTCCACAACACCAAGGAAGGGAAGACAAAAGGTTAGAAGGTCATGGAAGGGTTGCGCATGCAGATGAGGAGGCCCAATCTAAACATTCAGATGATGCTGAAAGGGAAGAAGCCCTAGTGATTAGGAGAGCCCTGGTGACTAAGGAAAAGGAACCAGAATAGAGGAAGAATCTATTTCGCAAAAGGTGCAAGTGTGAAAGAAAATGTTGTGATGTCATTATTAACGGTGGGAGCATCGATAATCTAGTGTCAAAGGAGATGGTCACAAAGTTGAAGCTAAAGAGGGAAAGACACCCGCATCAATATCGGATTGCCTAGTTGTAGAAAGAGTGCCAGTTCGGGAGCTACCATGATGAGGTACTCTATAATATCATCCCCATGGATGCATGTCACATGTTTTTGGGGAGGTCGTGGTAGTTCGATAGGCGATCTATACATGATGGCCATGCAAACACTTATTCCTTGACAAAGGATGGGGTTCATCACAAGTTGAAACCTCTAAAGGAGACCAAAGAAAAGGTATGCAGTAGTGCTAGAATTTGTTATGTAGATGGAAGAAAAATTTTAGAAGGTATGAAGCATGAGCATGTGTGTTATGCATTGATTCCTAGAGTGAGTAAGGAGGATAGTGAGAAGGTTCAGAGAAGTTTTACTGGAATGTTGGATGAGTTTAGGGATA
>VDFB02193867.1:767136952-767263792 GCA_007258455.2 Sequoia sempervirens | reverse complement strand
TTATTCAACACATGTACCTGAAATACAAATATCCACAAAGAAGAAAGAATAATATTGGCCAATGGGCTCTCCACCCAACCATAGGATTGTGATTCAATCCACCCCTGAGCTCTAAGGGCCACATAGCTCTTCCCTTGCACACACACATAACTACTATTCACAAGGACCACTTAAAATTTTCATACACCATAAAATTCATCTATACAACCATTTGTACACAATAAACATTCCCAAATCAAGAAAATCTCAACACATAACTCAAAATCATAAATACATGGAATTCAATACAATTTTTCACAAATGAATTAAAAACACCACAACCATCCATTTACTTATCAACAAAGATATAACAAGGAAAGATCTTACCAAAAGATTTACCATACACCTTGTGGAAGCCTCTCCTCCTCAAACCCTCTTCCTTCCATTCTTCACCAAGAGTTCTCCTTCCCAAAAAGATGAGAAAGCATCCAAAACAAGAGCAAAAAAAAAGAAAAAAGAGAGAAGCCAAGGAAAAAGGAAGAATCCCCTTCTCCTTTCAAGGAGAAAAAATATATAGAAGGAAAAGGCAACCAATTTTTCAACTTCTCAACATCCCTTTCAACTCCAATTTTCGTCACTTTTCATAAGTGGGTAATTAGAGTGGGTTTTAGACTTTATTAAAGGGATTTTATGGAATAAAAATACTCCTACCCCAAAAACCTATCATCTAGGAAACTCTTTAAACAATTAAGACCACATAAGGGCTTCATAAAACATAAAATAAGTGACCATATTAATAAAGTGACTCAAGGGACTAATAAAACAAATCTCACATACACACAACCCATACCAGACAAAACAACGTTAAATCACTTGCCCATAACAAGACTAATATTTTACAAAGATACAATAAAGGAAGTAGCTATGTGACCCCCCTGATCAACATTGGCCAATTTTTACTTGTTTACTCAACCAAGACAGTGTGTTAGTATTACTAATGATTAATAATAATTAAAACAAATGACATATGAATTAAAAATTCGAAGAATAATAATCAACTAGAAAATTAGATCCCATAATCTACACAAGTAACATGCAATTTAACTCTCCTTACTCGTGTGATACCTGTTATAGAGTCAATAAGCAATTGATTGAATACTATCTGTTATCAAAGTATCACCACTTATGTCAAAAGTATATTTAACTTATAATGCATACTGCTATAAGTAAACATTGAATATCAATAATCATTTTCTTAATCACACCTACTCACATCTATGATATGTAATCACCTAATATAATGTACAATCCACTTAATATACATAATAATATTACCAATAACTGAGCATTTTGATTATTTTATACTTACATAGATGACGAATGGAGCTCATTTGACTATCACAAGAACTCACAACAATAGTTAGATAGGATTAATCAAGAATATGAACATCTTTGTGGTGTAGAAACAACCATCACTCATGCGTACATCCAACATGAAAGAACATAGAATATAGCACATAAACCATCAATGATTATTAGAAATAACAAGGCCACAAGATATCAATGACTAGTAGTCAAAGTGATGGTGAGTGGAGTATGATGTAAGCAAATAGATGGCATATCCGGGCCGCTAGCCCACTAAGAATATGGTGGGTCCTTAGCTTAGCCTTGTAGGAGTGTGGTATGATGACATCTATCCTCGATGGGATCGAGCTCATGGCTAGTGGTCTAAAGGGAATCAACGATTAGTGCTGAGTTCATCAAAGATCAATGGTTATCACAAGATTGCATATTGTAAAGGCTCTGACAGACTCAAAATGCCATATGTGAAATGTTGACAAGTGGCAAATGTTGATTGCATCACCAAGGTCCTTCACATTGTAGATGTTATTTAGCAAGGTGCTAAGTAAAGTGTGATAGGTGTATGTCATGTGATGGAGATCTAACAATGGATGTTGAAGATTGAAGATCAAATGGTGATCACTATATCGTAGAAGACATGGTGGACCCGAATGTGAGAGAAACAATGGTGCAGGATGTTGACACATGTCTAAATTGGCAGGTGGAAATTGAGCATTGCATTGCATAGCTTCTATACATTGTGTTTATCATTTCTTTAGTACAAACAAAGTTGTGCTAAGCAAAAGACATGTGATAAAGATCAACATAATATTTAAAGGAATTCTAATCTGACGGCCATATTTTACAGTTCAAATGGATGAATGAGAAGTGATAGATCACGACATGAAATAGAAAGATCGATGGCCCTAATTCAAAGATTTGATTCTGCAATGACTAGGCAGTGGAATGAACAGTGTAAGTAGTGGAAACAACTATGCAATGACAAGAACGAAAAATTAATTGTTGTAACTATTTTAGCTACTCATTTTGATTGGAGATGAGATGTGTAGATGATGATAAAAGGTATAAACAATCATAAAATTAGATACAAACCGATTATGCAAGGAATGGAATTTAATGTGTATCTAATCTAGGGTTTGGAAATTGCTAAAATTAGCAAATGCAATGGATTTGGAGAGAGTGTGCATGGCTTGAGGTATTAAATGTTGTCGGTGGTTTTAGGCTCGAGGTGTAGAAGAAACTTGTCGATGAAGGAAAGTATGTGAAGTTTAACAAAAGAGGGAGATGAATGTGAGAGTGAAGGGTATGCACATGGTGTGTGAAGAAGACCTAGACGAGTTACAAGAAATATCTTCTATGATATGCATTAAAGTGCATAGGTGTAGTGCAACAAGATAGAATAGAGAATGTTATAAGTGCGAAGGAGTGAGATAGAGAATCTAAGAAAGGGGGAAGTACAGAGAATGAGTTGTTGAGTGAACAACAACAAAGAATGTGTAGACTGCAAAGAAGAGAAGGACAGTGCAAAGGTATGAGTTGTTGAGCTAGCAACAACAAAGATAGAGGGAATGCTTGTAGAGAGGCAAAGAAACATATGAGCAATTACATATCAGACTTGTAACAAAGAACTAGATTCAATTGAATCAATTGTAATCTAGAGTTGTAGCTCTAGTATCTTCATTGTAAATCTAATTAGTTGGTGCCATCAGATAGCTAAGTTGGTGCTCAATGCAGGGAGTAGGTGCTTCCTTGGAGTTGGTGCTCCTAAATCAAGAGATTGGTTTCTCCTTAAGGTTGGTGCCCTTAAACATTGTAACCAATGAGGTTCTATTGTGAGGTTGGATTTAAGCAGTAGACTCAAGCAACTATTCTCACCGTGGTTTTTCCCATATTGGGTTTTCCACGTATATCTAGTGTTATGAGTTTTTATGTGTGTGTATGTGATCTCTCTGCATATACTTTTATATTAGTTTAAAAATATTAAAGAACTAGTTTTATTTGATCTACTAATTCAACCCCCTCTTAATAGATTGTTGTGTTCCAATAATTGGTATCAGAGCTTTGGTTCCCTTGGAGAATCTTAATCAGCTCAGGTAGATCTTGGACAATGAACACAAATGGCGAGTCAAGAAGGTTCATCCTCAAATACAACACTTCACTTTGATGGATCAAACTATGTGTTGTGAAGCATCAAGATGGAAACATATCTAACCTCATTAGGGTTTGATGTGTGGATGTTAGTTGTAAATGGATACACAATCCCTGCTACACCTCCTACTAATTAGGCTAGAAAGAGAGGGTATGAGAATAATGCTAAGGCAAAGAATGCTATTCTTTATGGATTGTTTAGCTTACTGTTTATCAAAATAATGCATTTTCAAACTACATATGATGTTTGGGACAAGCTAAAGAGCATATATGAAGGTGATGACAAGGTAAAGCAGGCCAAGATATAAAATCACCAAGGTAAGTTTGAAAATCTAAAGATGAGTGAAGAAGAAATGATTGCATACTACCTCCTAAGAGTAGATGAAATTGTTAATGCAATCAGAGGGCTTGGGGAAGAAATGAAAGAACCAATCATTGTCAAAAAGGTACTTAGATCCCTCCCATCTAGGTACGCCCTAAAATTTCTACAATAGAAGAAGCAAGAGATCTGGACAACTCACTGTTGATGAGTTGCATGGAACATTCACTACCCATGAGATGAGAATGGGAGATGTAGATACTACCAAGAGAGAAGTTACATTCAAAGTAGCCATGAAAGAAAATATAGAAGCATCTACATTTGGATTTGAAGAGATAGATGAAGAAGAAGCCAACTTTTTCAAGAGATTGAGAAGAGGCTCTAGAAGATACAAAGGTAAGTTACCCTTTAAATGCTTTAACTGTGGTAAAATAGGCCATTTTGCTACTAGATGCCTTTATGGAGAAAAGGATAACTGTGAGAAAGTAGAGGACAATAAAAAGAAGAAATCCTTTTTCCCCAACAAAGAGAATTTCTTTAGAAATAAGAAGATTCTGCACACACAAGAAGAAAGTGGTCCATCTGATGTTGGTGATAGCTCATATGATGAACATGGCAATGCTTATGTCGTTGAGGGAAATGGAATCCTATTCATGGAAAAAGAGTCTACAAATCAAGAAGAAAAAGAAGTTGAAACCTCTGATGAAGAATAAGGAGAAGTAGATCTTGAAGGAGAACTCATACATGTGCCCTAGATGAGATTAAAAGCTTGAGGAAGGAGAACAAAACCAAAAAAATCTTGCACAAATAGAGATTGAAAAGATAACTGAAAGTCTTGAAGAATCTGACCAAATGGTGGTGAGCATGAAGACACAAGTGGAAGAAGCCAAAATAATCTAGAAGATGTAGTTAAGTCTAAACTATAGTCTAAATCTAATGAGTGCATAAAGTTGGAAGAAGAAATAGTGGCTCTGAGAAAAGACCTTGAAAAATATCAAGAGAAAATTGACAAGCTTTGAGATCTTAGATGAGTTAATTAACTCACAAAAGCCTGTAAAAGAAAAATCTAGCCTGGGATTTGAGAAAGGAAAGAGTCCCACTACCAGTGCATCTGCAAATTTATATGACAAATTCAAAGCAGAAGAAAATCCTAGAATAAAGAATAAGAAAGCATGAAAGGAGAATGCCACAGAAAATGGAAAACCAAATAAAAATGTTGTTGAGATGAAGAAACCTGATGAAGAAAAGAAGGCTATAGCAAAAAAGAAGACTAACCAATCAATCCCTCATCACATGAAGAAGAACCAAAACACAAAGGGATCTGATACAAATAGTTTCACTAGGGTGAGAAATTTAAAGAAGCCAAGACCAAGAAGACCTCCTCATCTTGCAAAAAGAAATGCTATGATTAGGTATCCCTCATATTTCTATGGTTATTGTTATACCTATAATCAGTTTGATCATAGGGCTAGAGAGTGTAAAGTTGTTCCTAAAAGGAGTACAAACTATGTTCAAGTAGAAATACATTTTCTTCTTTGTTGGATATGAATGTAATGTGCTATAACTACAACAATTTTGGTCACATATCCAAACATTGTAGAACAAATTGTCTAAGACTTAAGACACAAAGTAAAAAGAGAAGTACGTTCCCCATAGTGAACAAAGGTTCACACATCTCTAAAAAGGAAAAAAATAAGACAAAGAAGAATTCTAAGAAGGCGTGGATAGAGAAAGGTCATAAGATAGCACCCAAAGTGGTTGCTCCTGCCTCACATCACCAATCCTTAGTGATAGGGCATGAGTCTAGGGGAAGCTTCATAGAAATTTCATTCAACCTTGGAAGAGTGTGAAGAAGACAAGTCAGGTGTGCATGGTTTTATAAATTTCTAACAACTTGATGGTTGCAGAGTCTTGGTATGTCAAAGGGGGAGAACATCAACAACAACTAGGTTTCTAGATAGTGTCTCTTTGCCATTGATGTCAAATGGGGAGAAAGAGACAAATACTCATGCAATTGAGAAGAGAGAAAAATTGAGCAAAATGCTCCTTGTTATGAAAGAGAAGATATGTCAAAAGGGGAGTTGTGATTGTGAACAATTGTGTGCCAAAGGGGGAGAATTGTTTGTTGTCCAGATTGGATGCTAATGTTTGGGTAGAGCATTCTATTAGTGCAGAGCATTTAGTTTTTCCATCAATGACAAAGGGGGAGGTTGGTGGCAATATGATCGTCATTGATGTCAAAAGGGTGTTAGAAGGATGTATTGATGTCATTGATGACAATGGATCAGTTTTCAAAAGTTTGATGAAGGTTGATGGAAAGAAGAGCATGTTTTGCAATTATTGCAAAGTTGCTCAAAATGTTGCAAATATTGTCATGCAATTTTGATAGATTATTGCAAAGGTTGTTTTCAGAGGTATGCATAGAAATCAAATAGCAGATTTGATATGGGTTTTTCATGCTTATTCCAGTGGTGAGATCGCATGTTCAGATGATGAAGTAGGAGCTCAAAAGGAATTAATTCTGCTCTCTAGTCAAATTTGGGTTTAGCAAGTTAAACCCTAAGGGTTCTAGGTCATGGCGCTGAACAAAGTATATCTTATCGTTGTCTGGCTACCGATAGTTGAAGGTCACTTAAGTTATGACTTAAGCCTTTGATATCATGGAGAAACCAACCCCTTGTCCAAAGTATTACTCATTCAGCGAGTGATGAGCGCTATTATATTTCCTAATTCCAATGTCAAATATTTTCTCAAAGAAAATCAACGGTTGAGATTAGCGATCAACGATCGGGTAACTCCCACACACCCACACTACATATAAGGAGGTAATGTCATTAGTTTCCTAAGGTCCACTTGCGAGAAGATGACATGCAACCAAAAGATATCAATAGTTGGGATTCAAAGCGACAGTGAGTGGAGTATGACGTAAGCAAACAGATGGCATATCCCCACTAGCCCATTGAGAATATGGAGGGTCCTTGGCTTAGCCTTGCGGGAGTGTGGTATGATGAAATCTATCCTCGGTGGGACCAAGCTTGTGGTTAATGGTCTAAAGAGAATCAATGGTCAGCGTTGAGTTCATCAAAGATCAACGGTTATCGCAAGATCGTAGATTGTAAAGGCTCTAACAGGCTCAAAATATGATATGTGAAATACTGACAAGTGGCAAATGTTGATTGCATCGCCAAGGTCCTTTGCATCATAGATGTTATTTGGTAAGGTGCTAAGTAAAGTGTGATAGGTATATGTCGTGTGATGGAGATCTAACAATGGATGTTGAAGACTAAAGATCAGACGGTGATCGCTATATCATAGAAGACATGGTAGGTTCAAATGTGAGAATAGCAATGGTGTAGGATGTCGACACATGTCTAAATCGATAGGTGGCAATCGAACATTGCATCACATAGCTTCTATACATCGTGTTTATCATTTCTTTAGCACAAACGAAGTTGTGCTAAGCAAGAGACATGTGATAGATATCAATGACATAGATTTAAAGGAATTCTAATTTGACGGTCATGTTTTAAAGTTTGAATGGATGAACGAGAAGTGATAGATCATGACGTGCAATAGAAAGATCGACGACCCTAGTTCAAATATGTGATTCTACAATGACTAGGCAATGAAATGAATAGTGTAAGTGGTGGAAACAACTATGAACCGACATAGAAGGAAAAAATAATTGCTATAATTGTTTTAGCTACTCATTTTGATTGGAGATGAGATGTGTAGATGGCGAAAAAATGTATAAACAATCAAAAAATTAGATATAAATTGATTATGCAAGGAATGACATTTAATACGTATCTGATCTAGGGTTTGAAAATTGCTAAAATTTGCAAATGCAGTGGATCTGGAGAGTGTGCATGGCTTGAGGTATTGAATGCTATCAGTGGTGATGGGCTCGAGGTGCAAAAGAAACTTGTCAGTGAAGCCATGTATGTGAAGTTTATGAAAAGAGGGAGATGAATGTGAGAGAGAAGAGTATGTGCATGCTGTGTGAAGAAGACCTAGATGAGTTACAAGAAATATCTTCTAGGATATGCATTGAAGTGCATAGGTGCAATGCAACAAGATAGAACAAAGAATGTTCTAAGTGCAGAGGAGTGAGATAGAGAAGAGAAAGGAGGAAGTGCAGAGAAATGAGTTGTTGAGTGAACAACAACAAAGAATGTGTAGACTGCAGAGAAGATAAGAGCAGTGCAGAGGTATGAGTTGCTGAGTTAGCAGCAACAGAGATAGAGGGAATGCTCATAGAGAAGTAGAGCAACATATGAGCAGTTACAGATCAAACTTGTAATAGAGAACTGGATTCAATTGAATCAATTGTAATCTAGAGGTGTAGCTCCAATATCTTCATTGTAAATCTGACTGGTTGGTGCCATCAGATAGCTGAGTTGGTGCTTAGTGCAGGGAGTGGGTGCTTCCTTAAAGTTGGTGCTCCTAAATCAGGGGATTGGTGTCTCCTTAA
Source organism: Sequoia sempervirens (assembly GCA_007258455.2). Lineage (NCBI taxonomy): Eukaryota > Viridiplantae > Streptophyta > Pinopsida > Cupressales > Cupressaceae > Sequoia > Sequoia sempervirens. The sequence goes on along the minus strand of VDFB02193867.1, from coordinate 767,255,510 downwards.
AGTTGGTGCCCTTAAACATTGTAACCAGTGAGGTTCTATTGTGAGGTTGGATTTGAGCAGTAGAATTAAGCAACATTTCTCACCGTGGTTTTTCCCATATTGGGTTTTCCACATATATTTGGTGTTATGAGTTTTTGTGTGTGTGCATGTGATCTCTCTGCATATACTTTTATATTAGTTTAAAAATATTAAAGAACTAGTTTTATTTGATCTACTGATTCCCCCTCCAACCCCCCCTCTCTGTAGATTGTTGTGTTCCAATAGAGTGTTGGAACCATCTTGGAGATATACGTTGCGATGGAAGAGAAACATGAAAACCATGAGAAGGCTGAGAACTATGACTATATCCACACCAATACCTTATAGGTGGGGAATGACCTCAAGAGGAACTATGCAATGAGTGTTACTCATATGATCCAACAAAAACATGTAAATGAACAACCTAAATATAATGTTGTTGGTTTATGGTTTACACATAAATCTACAACGAACATTAGAACATATCATCAAACATAGTATAAATTAAAGAATGAATATCAAGAAACCTTGGAGAAAAAGAACTAAACTCGTATCTTTCTAAACGCTGAACGCAATTTTCACTACCCCAAAAATTGTATGCCATGTACAAGGTTCCACCTGCCTAAGTTTGTTCTTTTGATGCATATAGATATATACTCTTACTGTCATGATGTTTGTGAATTATTCTTCCCCAGAAGAGATGGTTTGCGAGATATGATTAGCGGCCAAATTTTTCCCAATTGGGAACAGCGGTACATTGACTACATTGAATTTCAAAGAAATGGATTCCAGAATATGGGGTTTGATTGTTCAAAGCCTTATCGGCACAGATAAACTGTTGCAGCGATGAGATATCAGAGAGAGAAATAAATGGTCAGAATACTATGTTTCAGAAATTAGACGAAGCTTGAGATGATGCTTTTTTGTGGTAGAAGGGATAACAACAAACATTCCTCTCTCTTCAATCATACAATGTCATCTATTGCTAATATGTGTAGAGAGGGTTGCTTGAAGGAGGCGTGATGCATTCTACTTAATATGCACTTCCCTCCTTTAGACTCCTTTACCTATATTCAGAGGGTAAGCTAATCCACCATTTCATCCTCAGATGGGTTTTACATTTACTAGAAACCCATTTTTCCAAAATAATCTTATCAGCATGTATGCCAAGTGTGGAAATTTAATGGATGCTCGAAAACTTTTCGACCGTATGACTGAACGAGACATCTTCTCATGGAATATGATAATTGCAGCATACAGAAAACATGGGTTTCCTGAAGAGGCATTGCAATTGTTTCACCAAATTAAACCAAGTGGTGTTGAAGCCGACCAGTTCACCTTTGTCAGCATTCTGCCAGCATGTGCAAAAATGGGTGCTTATGAACAGGGTATAATCATCCATCAAAGAATAATTGAAAGGGGATTGCTGTCTAATGTTGTAGTTGCAAGTGCCCTGATAGATATGTACGCAAAATGTGGAAGCATACGGAAGGCATGCGAACTGTTTGACAAAATACCTAAAAGAGACACAGTCTTATGGAATTCGATGATTGCAGGATATGCACAAAACGGTGTTCCTGACCAGGCTGTAAGGCTTTTCAAAGAAATGCCTCAACCAAATGTGGTTTCATGGAATGCAATCATTTCTGGATACGCACAAAATGGTGTTTTTGACGAAGCTATAAGGCTTTTTGAAGAAATGCCTCAACCAAACGTGGTTTCATGGAATGCAATCATTGCCGGATACGCGCAAAATGGGCTTGTTGAAAAGGCTTTGGAGACTTTTATGCAAATGCAATTGGCAAGGATAAAGCCAGACTCAGCAACCTTTGCCGGTGTCCTCCCAGCATGCGCCAAAACAGGAGCTTTGGAACAGGGTATGGAGTTCCATCAAAGAATAATCAAAAGTGGATTTTTGTCAGATGTTGCGGTTGTAAATTCCTTGATAGACATGTATGCTAAATGTGGAAGCATACAGAAAGCCCACGATTTGTTTGATAAATTGCATCATCCAAATGTGGTCTCATGGACAGCAATGCTTGCAGGATATGCAATGCATGGCTATGGCAAAGATGCCCTGAAAGTCTTCGAAGCAATGAAGCACTCTCAAATCCAACCCAACCATGTAAGCTTTCTTTGTGTTTTATTTGCATGCAGTCATACAGGTCTTGTGGATGAGGGTTGTAAATACTTCAATTGCATGAATGATTCTCATTGTATTATACCTACAATGGATCATTACGTATGCATGGCTGACCTCCTTGGCCGCGTTGGTTATCTTGAGGAAGCCCTCAACTTTATCATCAAAATGCCATTAAAACCCGATGTGGATGTGTGGATGTCTCTGCTTGGGGTGTGTAGATCACATGAGAATATAGAGTTAGGAGAATATGCAGCAGAACAGCTTTTTGAATTGGATCCTAAACATACTTCATCTTATGTTCTTCTTTTAGACATCTATGAAAAAGAAGGCAAGTGGGTTGGCCTTCAAAAGATAAGAAAATTGTCCAAAGACAGAGGAATCAAAAAGATCCCTGGATGCAGTTGGATTGAAGTTCATAAAATGGTACATGTTTTTTGTGCTGGAGACAGATCACATCCGCAAACAGAGGAGATCTATACAATGTTGGAGAGACTGTCCCGGGAGATGAAGGTAGCAGGATATCTTCCTGATTCAAGACATGCACCAAATGATATGGAGGAAGAGGAGAGGGAATTGTACATCTGGCACCATAGCGAGAAATTGGCAATTGCATTTGGGTTGTTAAACACCTCCCCAGGAACAGTCATTAGAGTTGTCAAGAACCTTCGAGTGTGTATTGACTGCCACATTGCAACCAAGTATATCTCCAAGCTTGTTGCAAGGGAAATTGTTGTGAGAGATGCAAACCGATTCCATCATTTCAAATATGGACAATGTTCTTGTGGAGATTACTGGTGATGCTAATTGAAGCAAGCTACAAACACAACTTTGCACTATATCAAACCGCAGGGTGTCGGACATGCTCTGGCAAGAAGGTTGGTTTTATTTTCAGTTTGTAAAAGATGTTCTTAAGTATTTGGAGAACTAGACCATTCTGTTTACTTTATGAAATCATATGTATAGAATGCCTCATTGTTCATATATATTAATAGATAATTTGTTCGGTAGGAGTCATGACATTGAATTGTCCTTCAGAAAGCCTGTACAGCTCTGGAATAAATTCTGAAGGGGGCACAAGAATGGGAATGATCAAAATTTCGGAAATGCTGGCAGGAAATGGATATTATCTCAGCTGGTATGAAATGCATTTGTTCATGGTTCTCTACTCCAATCTTTGTTATTTTATATGGTCTTCTTTTCCAGATAGATTTGATTTTTTTTTTTTTTGAGTCTTTTGACCCAACATTCGAGCAAGTTACCTCACCCATCTTCAATGAAACAAAGTTTGGTGAGGAAATTTAGAGTTGTACACATGGTTTTTGTGTTATTTATGGTGAGAGATTTCTAATGCCACCTCACGTGGCCATTGCTTTTGCAAAATATTTACTTTTTATTTTATTTAATTGTATTTATATTGTATCAGAAAAATATGCTCAAGGGGATTTCTATGATGATATTAGTGAAAGGAGAGGTTTGGTTTGGGACTCACAAATTAAATAGTCTATGGCTCTCATGAATCTATCAAGCTAAGGAAAATAAAGGAGAGAAAACGGTTTGTTTTTAATAAAATTAAAAATATTTATAAGACATTGTACCCAAACACAAAAACCCCAAGGTCAGAGAGTTTAAAGCAAAAAGGAAATCAGGGTCACGGGCCATAAACAAACCAATGACATCAAACTTACAGCTAAGTCACAATAGAGTAAAATTCAGAAATAAAAACTAACAATAAAAGCACCCTACTTGGGAAGATTTTTTCAATCCTCCACGAAGAACTTAAAGGCATCCTGCTTCTGTTGGCTAGAACTGGGATCGGTTATCTTCTCGTGCTTTTTTATCTCCTCTTGTAGGACAGAACCCTGAGTTATAGCAGAGTGATGTGTGATTTTTAGAGTGGAACAGGAGAGGTTTCACAACCTTCTTTTAGCTCTAAAACTTATTTCACTCTATTATTTTTATACTTCATTGATTTCATATAGTAAGTGTCATGTGGATGAATTAAGGAAGATAATTTGGTTGGGGATTATTTATGTATAAATAGAGATATATAAATTTAAATAAAAAAGAAGAAAAAGAAATACGCTTTATCACGACCTCCTTTTGTTTACCTATCAAATAAATAATATTATTCTTGGTAATGTTATTCAAGGAAGATAAAATTCTGAGGAAAAAGAAATCAAATATTAGTAAATATTATGTAAATAAAATTGTAATTTACAAATTAATAAATGGATATTAATGTCTTAATACATTTCAATTTGGCAGTTAAAAGAAACAACCAAGTAAGGCGTTACTATGTGTTTTTATAAAGAATCCATTTTGTGCATGATGGGGGGGAATTTGACAGGGTAAAGTAGTCGACCAGGAACATGCAGAGGAGGAGGGAGTTTTCCTGAAAGCCAGAGCAAGAGTTATTCAATCTATGGTTGGAGCCTTGTTATTGTCCTTCTTTTGTTGAGGTATGTATGCAGCTAGAACGAGTCGCATTGTTTCTGTTCCTGAGTCTGAAAGATGATCTTATGCCTTATGAAACCAAAACCTTATGGCATAATCAGGTATGCATCAATCCGCCTATATCTTTGTTTACAGGATAGTTGCATACACAATTAGGAGCTTAATTGCTTATGAGATATTAATCAACAATCTGATCTTTGTACCTTGATAGTAGAATAGTTATGCATATTTATAGTCGGGTCAAGAGAATAACTCAAATCTCTGTATGCCCTTTTTGTCTGATAGTTGCCCAATTTATAATGAGGCATTTAATGCTCTGTTTTCTGGATTTAAACTTTCTTTTCAATTCCCTCCGCTATCTTCCTCTCGTGCGTCGATGTCTGGTTTCACAGTCAGAAGTTCCTCCTTTTGTCGTTATTCTCAGTTGGCTAGTCCTGAGAACTAGAATGAATGCAGTCTTTTCCCTTCGCAGTCTCAAAAACCCATATTAGTGTTTATTAGTGTCTCATATCATAGTCAGATTTAGGCTGTGCGTCAAGTAATAGAGATTATGTGCAGCCGCGTAATTATAGATGTCACATAGAAAGGTGGTGCACTGGTAGATGGTTAAATGAGTATGTTCCCTAGTACAAGTTCTTGCAAAAGAATAATGTTAGGGTGAGCGTAGATTTCAGAACTATTATTGAAAATTTGGGGGCGTCCCCCTTTGAATATTGGCTCTGAGTACATGTGTTGTTGAACTATTGATGATAACACTTGAATATATATATAAATTCCTCATTTGCTCGAATTGGATCATGATGTATCCCATCTGTTGATTTAAGCAAATTCTTGTCATTGTTACTTAGTAAAGCTAAATATGCAGAACCGTATTTGTGTTGCAGATCTATTGATCATACAGTCATATACATTTGTCATCTGCTTGAATATGATGTTGAATTATTCCCTCTTCTGATTAGAATAAATATAACTTATTGATATTTGTTCTGTCTGCAGATAGCAACTATTGGCAAGGTAGTGAGTGAATTAAGAAGACATAATTCAGAACAAATATGTTCCATGGAAAGGGAAACTTTGTTATAAAATGATATTTAAGTTGTTAAACTAGGATACCAGTCCAGTAGAAAACCTTGAGAGTATGTTTAAAGGATTGTGGAGTCATTCTAGTAGCACAGTAGGCTATACTTTTAGTGCCTAAACATTGTGGTTAACTCAAGACACTTGCATTAATTCATAAGAATGTTTTCCGAATAGAGATTAATACTTGTTTAAGAGATACGCATATATACTATGTTTTGTTCAATCGAGAGGCATGTCTCTGATTGAATCATGTTATAGAAGGATATCACTTGAGCTATATCAAAGTTGTGCATAATTGTTGCATTACAAAGATATTGTGACTATTGTTGCCTTGATTATTCATGCTGATTAAATGAAAATTGTTTTCTTTTGAACAGATATTGAACGATACTGTTCATACTTTCTCGAATAAAAGTACCATATTTTTTGTTTCTATACAAGTGAACATGTATTGCTATTTCTTATTTCTTAATTCAAATAAAAGTATAGAATAAAAGAAGACTATTTAATAACTTTATACTCATGCCTTTAATTTTAGTGTTCGTGTGGGGTGGGGGCCCTGGCTCGGTTGGCTAAATCTTTCTTGTTGCAGGAGGTTGGTCACGAGGTCTAGTCTCTCCCACCCCCGTGGTACCAGAGGGCGTGTCCTGCCAGCGCTGCCGGTCACGTGTAAACTACATTATCTCCTCACCATACCACGTAGGGTGAGCTGAGTCTTTAGGTAGTGAAATACATTTGTTTCATTTGCTGTTTTATCATGCATGAAATGAAGATCTTTTCTCAGGCAATACCTCACGTTATTCCAAACGTTTTCCTTCAAGTGTATACCCTTCATCTGAACGGCTTCTTGTCTACACTCTGTCTATCCATGTGGTCAACAAGGAGTTAAGAAATGTTGTAAATGTCCTCTGCTACCATCATGTTCTTATCCGAACAGAGAAAGTGTATTTATAAATAAAAAACACTTCCAGATCTAACCAGTAACGTTTTCCCTCAACCGAGCATTCTTGGAGATCATTTCTTCAATTGGAAATGCACCCCTATGTCTTTATCATGCCTGCCTGCACTTAATTTCTGTCAGCTATTGTAATGTAAAGGCCACTACGAAGTGTTATGGCCTTCGCAAAACTTATGCACAAAATTTAACACAAGCATTTTAACAAACTCTCTTTTGAATGTTTTCAATTTGTAAATAGTTCTCCTTGCAACTCGTATTGGGTCAATAAGGTCTTAAGTTCTTGTCGTTTCTTACACCTTTTTGTGAGGAAGAGGGTTCAACTCTAATAGCTTACCGAGATCTATTCCAATTTGCTCATTGATCATCAATATAAATAGTTGAGTACCCAACTATATTTGGTTATTAGTGTTGAAAGAATCTATACAAACTTTTTATATATTGTTGTAGTGCTGATAAAAATCCATTTACATGGCTGCAAGTTACAGTTAATGAATGTATGGGTTTTGAAACACTTGAAAACAGGAGTAACTAAAGTGCAACTTGCATGATCTTCATCATAACCAAAACCAAGGGCCGAGTAATGGGCTTTGTATGATGACATAGCTTGTCTATTACATTTTGGATCCATTGGTGACAGGAATTATTATACTTGGCTTAAAATCAAAATGCTCTGAATGAGGAAGCATTGCCATTGATCTGGCTGCAGCGTTCCTCTAGACAATGTTCCTTAGATTGTGATGTATAATTATGTCAAGGATTCAGTTTTGAAAATATGCATAGATTTTTTAAAATATAAGTATGGAAGGTGAATCTGGTGACCTGAGGTAAAGGCATTGTATACCACAATGAAAAGGGTCGATTTCCAATGTATTTTTGTTTATGAGATCACTTACCTTGACCATTTAAGTCATACTTAGTAGAAATGGAAAGTGGTAGGTCTTATCTGCAATGGCACCAGTTAACAGGGTATTCTTTTTTTTTTTCTTAAGCAAGTTGTCCAACAATCTACATGTATCATTCTCTAGAATGGGTTAGAGTCTAGACTATTTAAATAGTTTAAATTCCTATGTTTTTACTCTCAGCACTGGACCCATTCAAGGAAATGTTACAAGCTAATACTTACACTAAATGGATTAAATTGAATGTTGAATGTTGAATTCTATCTGAAAGTTGATGTTGGGTTCAGTAGTGAGACCTGATAAAATCAAATTTAACTATACAGTTTGATTATTTTGTATTCATAGAAAGTGATTCTAATGAATCCTCAAGACTGCATTACCAGACCAACACTAGCATTGAAAGGACTGCCTTGGGATGTTTAGCTACTGCATGTACTGCACAAGTGGGTCTATCAGATCAAGTCTTCAGCGGAGGGTATTGACAACTGGGGGAACCATGTACTAGGTACGTTGGTAAGTTACTATCATTATTTTGAATGCTGATCTCATCACTATATGTGCGTGTAATGATGCCTGTTCTGGTCTATTTAATGTTTTACTGGCTATTATATATCATTGCCAGTTAAATTACAAAACTATAATTTCTGTAGCTATTGCTAATATGCCTGTTCTGGTTTGACCTTTTAGGAATTTGATACATGGTAGGCTTGATGTTTGATCCTTGATATTTTACACCCCACACTCTCATTGGTATTGGGAATTTGGGGTCTCTTTAGCTAGCCTACCCTATTTAGAGCTAATTGTCTCAACTTAATTTTATTTTTTATTTTTTAAATAAAGGGATCATTTCTATATGTACAATTGGTTTAAAATACTTATTTGATTGCCGATTTGATTAAGAATAAAGAATAAGAAATAGATAAACTAATCATCAAGTCTAAACCCTAAAAATAAATGTAAATAAAAACAAAGTAAAAAAGTAAATTATTTACTACTTTTCATTAAAAAATCATCATTTTTACTCCTTAATTACTACTTTAAAATAAATAAATCAAAATAATTTCAATTAAAATAATAGTCTAAATCACTTCCATAATTTTAAATTTGATTTGAAATAAAAAATTGATAAATGAAAAATCAAATCAAATTATTTCCTAACTTTCAAGTAAAAGTCATAATTCTTACCTGCTCATTATTATATTAAAGAAGAACAAGTCAAGGTAAATCCAATATCTAACCACTCCACTTCTTCTAGATGGTCCTAACTTTTTCAAATTTCTAATATTTCATTTGGGTGAATTATTTTTCTATTATTAACCTATTTTTTATACTTATTGAATACTCTTTAAATATTTTTATTTTAGTGACTTTTCATGATATTTCCTATTATTCAATTCATCCAAAAAGTATAATTAAATCTTTACAATAAATTGAGGATATTCTTTGTACAAGAATCAAGAGATTGTTGATTGATGGGAATAAATGCAAAAACATGTATAATTAAAAATGAAAGGGGACATAATAGAGACCACATATGGTGTGGTGGGGTTTAAACATTGGTGCTATTAATATTATAATAATTTATATTATTTTAATTGAAGTTATAATAATTTAATAGAAAGTGGATTTTGAAAAATTTAATAATTTAATAGTTTTTTTTTAAAAGTAGTGTTGACATTTGTGTCTATTTTCACATATTTGCCTGATCACTAGTCTTGACACTCATACTTATATTCACTTAATTTTTTTATACTAAGTTAATCCTATGATAGTCATGTTCAATCCCAAGCCACTAAGAATTGATCTCAATTTAAAAAAAAAAAATTCAAATTTGTTGACTCTTACTCTTTTCCACTAGTTGTTGGGAGCAACTTGATACACATTTATATGAGTAATTGTTATATCTTGGTATTTAAAGGTGACCAATGTATATTTACTTCTATAGATTAAATCATAAGCAATTACAAGGATGAGTATGGCATCATTGTGGATCAAAGAGCACCCTTAAATGACAATGCAAATGCTCAAAGATAGGCTTCAATAACTTCAAATAAAAAATCAAATAAGTTATCTTCAAAATCTAGAAAAAACGATAGCAATAGAGGTAGAAAATTGAATGTTGTTGATGGACAAATATTTTCTAATTTTAAATTAATTTGGTGAAAGTTAGATATTTCAATAAGATACTTCTAAGATAATTGAGAAAAATAAGTGTCTTCTAAAGTAGCTTAATCATGAGTAAAAACATACTTTTACTAAAAAAATATATATAAGTAAATGACACATGAGTGAATGTGACACATATTTTTGTGAAATATTTTATAAATAATTATTGTTGAACTTTTCAATGTGAATATTTATAAAAATTTAAAATAATTTCTTCCCAACCTAGCTTGGTAAAAATAAATAATTTTTTTTATAGAAACAAGTAGCCAATAAAGCACCAAGTGTGGCACGCCTTTCATATTTGAAAAATGATTCATAAGTTAAAATTCACATTTGTATATTGATCAAGAAATCAAACACAGTGTATATAGAAAGTAATTAATAATTACTATTAAAATTATAATGAGGCATATATTATATTTTTAGAATCTTGGGAGTTCTTTATAGTCCATTTATGTTTTCTTAAATTTAGCTTTAAAAACATGTCAAATTTGAGAGCAAAGTTGAGGAAACTCTATGGAGAAATCTTCACTTATATATTTGCATTTTCAAACTAAATTTAAGTTAAAAATTCGATCCTAGCAATAATTCTAGCTATCTCCAAGACGTATTTTTTTCCTCATTGTCACTAGTTAGCCCATCATAATCTTGCACTTACCCACATAGAGAAATAATTTTATAATCACTCTAATTTGGACCTCAAAAAAATATATACACATAAAAAAAAAAAAAACTAAACCTAGGCCATCTACATGATTGAGAATATTATCTATGAATATTCAACCAAGGTTGCCAGGGTAAGTGCATGGTAATGGGGGACCAAAAGGGGTCTTAAGTGGCCACTTTTTAAAATCAAGAAAAAATGATCTTGGATGAGAAATTGAAGATTGTTACACTCAAAAATTGAAGATGCAACAAGAACAAGAGTTATACATAATGCGCTAAATCTACTTTCTAAACTATTAATTTATTTTAAAAATGGTGGAAATTAGAGGGTTCAAATCAGGGGAGCACACAAAGCAATCCTATTTTTGTCAAAAAAATATAACATAGCATTCAATGTGCTCCCTCTAAAATGTTAACTTTTTTTAATATTTCAAAAATTGCTTTGATGAAAAATTAGCTACTGTCATGTAGTTTATATTTGATTTTTCTGCTAATTGTGTAATGAATATATGATTTTTTGCTAATTTTCAAAGTGGACACATCCTATAAAAAAATTGAGTGTGTTGCCCCAAATTTTTTTGGAAACTAATCAAAAGTCCTTTTTTAAAAAATGTGTATAGAATAGAGTAGTTTTCAGAAATGTAATATGTTTCAAATTTTGATGAACAAGTATAAAAAAGAAACCAAAAATACCATACGTAGGTTTTCAACAAAAAATGTAGACACTAATAAAATAAATTAAAGATCAAACCTTTAACATATTTGAAATGTAGAAACCATTATATGGTTAGAAAGCTAAGAGAGAGCTCAATGTGTTTGTGGTATTTTTTAACTCAAAGTTGAAAGATATGCAAACCTGATGGAGAGCATGCTTGAGATTCAAGTTTTTTTATATTTCAAGAACAAAACATGTCTTTGGGCATTAATATACAAACCCAACTCTTTGGGTTGGAATCCCAAGAAAAATCCAAACCTAAAGACTAGTAGTTTTCAAGGAAAGTTATAATGTTCTCACACTATAACACTCTCATGCTATAATGTTCTCACATTATAACATGCTAATGTTATAAGAAAAAATAAAAAAATAGTACAAATCGCATGATTTAAGACTTTTTTTTATGTTTTACAAGGTGTTTAAAAAAAATATCTTTGGGGGTGTTGCCCCCCAACCTTTCCCAAGGGGCTCCAAAATCTATTATTTCCCCTTGGACCTCTAGTGGCACAATTTGGGGGGAAAGCCCCCCACACTCCCCTAGAAAGAACTAGGATCTAAACATAGTTGAAACAAACAAAAAGATAATCAAGCTAGACATTACCAACACCTTTCCCTCTTCCTGTCTCCTTCCATCTCTCTCTCTTTGTATATTTATCTCTCCATCTCCCTCTCCTCTCCCTCTCCCTCTCCCTCTCCCTCTCCCTCTCTCTATCTCTATCTCTATCTCTATCTCTATCTCTATCTCTATCTCTATCTCTATCTCTATCTCTATCTCTATCTCTATCTCTATCTCTATCTCTATCTAGACCTTTCTCCCTCTCTATCTCTACATATATGTCCCTCTACCCATCCTTCTCTCTCCCTCTCTCTTCTTGGGCCTCTACATCTATATCTCTATTTTCCTCTTTATCTCTCCATATTTTTCCTTATATCTCTCCCTCTATTTGTATCTGTCTCCTTATCTCTCCATCTCTCTCTACCCCTATATCTCTCCCTCTCTACCTTTTTCTATATATCACTTCTTATATTTATCTTTATCTTTCCATCTCTTCATCTCTCCCTTTCTCTTTGTCTCTCTATTTATCCCATTCTCTCTCTCTCTCTCTCTCTCTCTCTCTCTCTCTCTCTATCTTCCCCCCTCCCTCTCTATCTCTACATATTCTATCTCTCTATCCATAACTCTCTGTCCCTCTCCCTCAGCTTAGACATCTATATCTATATCTCTATTTTCCTCTCTATCTCTTTCCCTATCTCTATCTCTCTATATTTCTCCTTCTATACCCCCATCTCTCTCTAACACTATACATCTCCCTCTCTCCACCTCTCTCTATATCACTTCTTATATCTATCTTTATCTTTATATCTTTCCATCTCTCTTTCTCTCATTCTCACCCTCTTTCTTTGTGTCTCTCTCTCTTTCTATCTCTATTTCTCCCTCTTCATATCTCCTTTCATCTATTCCTTTCTATTTTTTTATCTCCTCATCTCTCTTTATCCCTATTCCCCTCTCTCTATATCTCCTTATATATATGAAACAATGAAAAATATAAGTGGGGTGTGTGTTACAAAGGGGGTTCACCAGAATAATATATGATATAGACCTATTTTCCTTTAATTCATTAGGAAATGAGATCCACATAAAAAATTGACTTACAACCCTTAGGTGAGTCAACTCAATGAGGGAATCTACCGATTTCCTTATAATTGAGGATGGGGTATTAGCATGAACAACACTTTTGGGAGAAAAATTAAAAATAGTAAATCTACTCAATTATGCCAATTAAAACTTGAAACATCAATTTAAAGCTCAATACAAATAGAAACACCAAAATTTTTGCAGATCTAAGAAGTGTTAAACACTGTGTAACACTCACCTAAAGATGATTTTGAGAGGAAAACCTAGACTCATTTGCCCATGGGAAAATGGGTCTCTTTGCAAAGGTTACAACCAACTTTGAGGAGCTTTTGATGACATTCTGTAGCTTTTGCTTGATCTGGGTTTCAGTGTCAAAAAGTCAAAAATCAGATTTGTTGAGATTTTGTGATTTGACGATAACTTTGACAACTTTTGCAACTTTGACTTTTCCAATCTTGCTCTTCAAGAGATCTTCAATCCTTCTTCAGCTAAGATCTACAACATAAACATAAGAGATAATTTTTTTTTTTTGGTGAATGGGGGTTCGCCTTGGTCAAACCCCATTTGGGTAATTAAAACTTGAATTGAAATAATGAAACATGAAAGGAAGGATGAATGAACAATGCTATGTTTCAACTCACCAATCCATTGAGTAAACCTTTGGAGATATGAAATCTTGAGCTTGATCTTGTATGGAATGACTTCAATCGATATGGATCTTGATGCTTGAAATATGACTTGAATGCTTGACTTGTATCTTTGAAACCTACATCACAATATTAGCTCCAAAAAAATGCATGATTGCAAAATACTTTGACATGATGCTTGAGATCTTGATTGCTGCAATAAATCATTGATAAATTTTCTTTTGAATACCCTTGATCATAAACTTTGCTATACTTTTTGCTCACTTGAATTTCTAGATCACTTAGGATTTGAATTGATGAAATAACCTTGTATTTATAGGTATGTATCCTTAATTTCTTGAAAATTCAACATTACAAGCTGACATTAAAATTTGAATTTAGGGACATTAAAATATCGCCAAAAACATATTTTAAATTTAGGTTCAAAGGCCTAGGGAGGATCCATTCAGGCGAATGGGTCCTAAGCACCTATTCTTGGAACACACATTGCTCAAGGTAAAGTATTATGTGTTGGAAAATGTAATTTACTAGGTTTATAGATGTAAAATAGGGCTTATTAAGGCATAATTAAGTCCAATTTAATTGAGGGGCCCAAGCAAAGCATGAAAATGTAAAGTACATTTTTCTACACTACATTTAGTCCCCCACTTTAGTGAGAGGATGACCTTGCGTCAAACTCAGACTAAAGTAGACAATCAAGAAAGGTCTAATTGTACAACTATTGGAAAGATAAGATGACAAAGGTCAAGGAGGATGATCAAGCCCCCAAGATCTAAGATCTCACAACAAACCAAAAAAGCCACAAGGAGACACATACCTTTGTTAAAAATGTAGCAACAATGACAAGATACTCAATCATACAATGTCAAAGACTCAAAGAAAGAAAGAAAAACAATAGAAAGGTGGTGGATCAAGCCTCAACCATTTTTCCAAAAAAAGTTTACAACTAGAGACCCACTATCCACTATGCAAACAATTATGTGCTCACATGGGCTAGTGAAACCTGTTGTCCACTAGAGGTGAGCCCCATGAAGTGGCTAGCTAACCATACAAAAGTTATACCTCTTGATAAATTTGAGAAGTCACCACACAATATGAACTTCAATCTTCATAAGACTAGCAATCTACGTTATGCTAAGAACTCATGAAAAAACATGGCCCTACTGGAAAGCAAGGTGTGTTATGCTTGGTGGCCATGAAAAGGTTGTAACTTTGAGCTTCATAAGGCTAACAAGCTATGTTATGCTAGGCACTCATAAAAAAACATGAAAATAAGATATTCAAAGGGATTTTGCTTATTTCATGAAAGGCCTCCTCTTAGGGAACATCATGCCTAATGTCTCCAAGAGAGGACAAGTCAAGGATAAAAGATTCACAACTTAGGGAATACAATCTATAGCATCACCACTAAGAGGAATGTCATATGCTTAGAAAGGCTACAATATTGAAGGAAATCAAACCCAATGTCGCCACCAAGAAGAAGACACATCACATGAAGTAAGAAGACCGTACAAAGAAACATAAGTTATAGTCAAAATAATACTGCCAATGTATGCCCCCACTTTTAAAGAAATTTCTAAACGCCATGCTGTGAGAAATTACTTTAAAGTAGAAAATGATAGATGCTAAACAATAAAGAAGGCATGAGAGGTAATTTGGAAATCCCTATGACAAGCATATGTTTCAAAATGAAGCGTGTCATGAGAAGGGGTTTCCCCGAAATGAAATCCCAAACACATAAGGGATCCAAGGATTCGGGGTCAATGTATGTCTTTGCTACAATGTTATTATAGAGCTCGAAAATATCATCATTCCCCAAATACTCGTAGAAATGGAAGAATGACACATAGAGAGCGAAAATAAAGAAAAAAAATTGTGTCAACATGGAAGAGACCTAAATGTCTTGACACCTTGTGACATCCCCAAAAGGAAAAAACAAGACAAAAGAGAAAAAAGGTTAACAACATATAGAAGAATGCAGGTACAAATAGAGGAATAAGCATAAAGAAATGTATGCCAAAAAAAATGATACAAGGGATCACATTATGCACATGAAATCACACAAAGTGAACATGAAAAGAAGACAAATAAAAGACTAGTAAGGCACATGTGAGTCAACCTATAGCAATTCGTTTGCATCCCAATCTTGTTCATCATATACAGAAGGTAGATAACTAGCCAAAGGGACAACGACAAGTGTCATACCAGGAATATCACCAGGTTCAACACGTGGTGAATCACTCTTTTTAGGAGGATCATCACGATTGTTATTATCTATGCTCATGGAAGAGGAAGACAATAAATTCAGCTCATTATGCACTTCCTCATCAATATTAGCAGCCTCATCATCATCATCATCTAAGTTAATCATAAGAGGTCTTATGATAATATCCATGGAAGGTGCTTGTTCTTGTTGTGGTCGAGATATAAGATTTTCTTGTTGCGACGAAGGTGGAGAATCATCATGCATTGCTTGAGTTGTTGTTTGATTTTGAGTTGTTGATTCATGTTTTTATTGTATCAGACAAGCAATAACACAACATCTACACCTACGCTCTCTAGAATTTTGGTTTCTTTTTGTACGGTTTTCAAGTTGTGATTGTATAGGAGCGGTTTTATCAACCATAGGTTTCTTTTCTTTCAAAAAGGGAGGAATGAAAGGAACCATGGGAAGTTGTTCAACCAATTTCTCTTTAACTTTGTAAACTTGTTTCATTTTAGGAGGCACAACGAGACTTATTTGGTTTTCTCATGGTCTCTTATAAGAAATAGTTGAAGGGTTTGTCATGGATTGGTCTTGATTACTTGGAAGGAATTTTGGTTCAATCATGTTTTCATCAAGGATATGAGGCTCAATCATGGGTTGAGGCATATTGCTAAAGGATAATTCTACTATGTATGTTGCCTTAAAATTTTGATAATATTTGGAAAAGAAGTCCCCATTGGGCCTAATAGGTTCCATAGGTTTGGGCCAAAAAAAATCCAATGAGAAATTCCCATAGGAAGACACATGATTAAAGCCACTATGTTGCACAGTAAATATCTCTTTTTTAAAGGGAAACTTCAAGTATTTATGCACTATCAGTACGATGGCCTTCATGGAGCGAAGCCATGGGTAGCCTAACTTCACGTGAAAGTGATCCGACATCAGGATGCTGGAAAATGAGGTATTCATTTTTTTTGGTCCAACTTGTAGAGGAAGAGTTATTGAACCTATCATAGGGAAAGAAAAACCATTATGTGTTTTGATCCATGATTTTGGTTGTCCATAAGTATCTTGATACATTTCATGCACAAACAAGAATTCTTTCGTGATCACATTCTCTATATAGACGAGATCAATTAGTATCCCATTAGTAGGCCTGTCATTGATTCTTTCAACAATGTAAAGAGGACCATTAGGTGCATGTTTAATTATTTCATTTTGTGAGAAAGAAATGTCAAGGGACATATTGGTTAGGTCCTTACGAGGTTGAAATTCAATTATTCCAATCATACTATCTATAGGATTTTCCTCATTACCATTCAAGTTGTCATTATTTGTAGCAACATTCATCACATCATTCTTGTTTTCACTAGCTTTGAAAAAGGAGATGTTATGATTTGGCATAGGATCAATAAATATTTGCAAATTTTGGTTAGGAGGGGCAACATACTCATTACCTTGATCATTAACACCACCAATTTGAATGTGATTAGAATCAATGAGGTCTTCACAATATATTTAAGATGCTTACAATGTTTCGTATCATGTCCATTTTGTCAGTGATAATGAAAAAAGGAATTTTGTCTATAGTTTGGAGGTAAAGGCTTAGTAGGATTAGGAGCTCTAATAGGAGTTAAGGAAATTAAGTTCCTATTTAAGATTTGTAGCATGATGGAATGAAGGGTATCAAGTAGAGGGGTAAATTGTATATTCCTCTCCCCAAATGTATATGGATTCATCATCTTTATAGCAACCACTTGGGTGTAAACATGTTGAGTTGGTTGAGGATTATTGAGTTTTATAAAGCCCTTATTTGGTTTCTTGAATGATTGGTAATTGGTTTGAGGCATGGATTCAAATTTTTTAGGTTGGTTAGAGGGATTTTTCACTTCACGACTACTAACCAAATTTTGGTAATCAAGAAGGCTTGTACACAATTGTGTGAAGAAGGGAAATTGCATCATCCCCATCTTATCTTGAAGCTTATTTTGTAAATTGTTAATGAAAATTCATTGAAGATCAGGATCAAGAATCCTAATGTTGATTTGTGAGTAAAGTAATTGATAATGAGCGATAAAGTCAATGACCTTTTCATCATCCTTTTGCTTACATTTTGGTGCAGGAGCACCCAGGGTCTTCAAGGGGCTCTTCAAGAACCAGGAGAGTGCAAGGATCAGGAGGACCTTCCAAGAAAGTCAGAACATTAATTATAATCTTTTGGAGCCTATAATGGCATTTGGGTTGAATAAGTGTAATGAGAATGTTCAAAGTCTCAAGGTTCTAGATAAGGAATCTAGGTTGGAAATGCAATATAAGGGTAAAATCATGTCCTAGGAGTTTGAATAGTGGTCTTATGCTTTAAATAGGTCAAATAAACTTGGATAGTGAATATCCAATAGTTTTTAGGCGGTAGATGCTAATAAATTTCAAGTTTGTTATTTCAAAAATTCAAATTTTTGTTTGGGCGGGAAAGTGAGTTTAGGGCTTTAATTAATCTTAATGTAATAGGAACCGACTTTAGTTGGTTGGAACTGTTTGGGAATTGATATTTAACCCTAGGGAAGTCACTTGTATGGAGGTTGATGAAGTTTTGAAGGAATTGTATGGACTGTCCTCAAGGAAAAACAGTAAAATACAGTTTTTTGGCATTCTTTTTGTTCTTATTGATAGTTTATTGAATTCCTATTGAAGTTTCATTCATGGTGATGGATTGAGGATTGGAATTTGCATGTTTTCTAACCCTTGAATGCTCTGAAAGGTAATAATAATCAATTCTTGTGCGTTTTATTGCTGACTGTCTATAGGAAAAGACAGAATTATACTGTTTTGAGGGTTTAAAATGAGTAAATGATCCATTTAATGGAGTGTATGGCTGAAAATCTATGAAATGGATCTAATCTAACATGTATCATGAGAATATAATAGATAATTGTGCAGGAAAGGTGGAAAAATGAGTGAGCACAGTGATTTAGCATGAAAAAAAGGCTTGAAAGTTGACCCTAGGGTATAGCAGTGGACAATCTGCCTTAACAAGAGGTAAATTTTTGAGTTGCAGTAGTTGAACAATGATGAATGAATGGTATAAAGTCAAAAATTAAGTCTTGGAAGTGTTTGGAAACCCTAGAATCAAAAAGCCCTAGTTTTTAGCCAAATTAGGGAGGGTTTTGTAGTGGGTATGTTAAGAGTATCCTAGAAGATTAAAAGTGTGAATATCTTTGGTTTGGGAGTGTTTTGGAAGACTGTTGAGAGTTTCAAGGTCAGGAGACAAATTTGAAGAGGGGTTGCTTTGCAAAATAGGGCTAATTAGGCCTAATTTTGAGGAAACAACAGGGTTAGAAGCAAGATAGTCTGAAACAAGTGATGTCAAGGAGTTGATATGTTGTTAACCATCACAAAACACATATGATACAATCATTAAGTTGGAGGTTCAATTGCAAAGTTGGAGGGAAAATACAAGAACCCTTCGCCAAAGGCCTAATAGGGCTAGAAGGCTAGTTGAGTAGCAAAAGGGAGTTTTGTTCAAAATAGTGGGTTAGGGCTTGAAACCCATTTGAGTCAAGTTTGTTTAAGTCTTTTGAGATCATTTCAGTGATTTGGAACCACAAGGGAAGCAGATAAGTCTTGAGTGAAAATTTTAGGCTTTATCTTCAAGTTGGTGTCTAGAGGAAAGGTTGTGGGTGAACCAATGAAAGTCTGATAACTTGGTGAGTTTCTTGCAAAAATCCCTGACCCTCTGCATCACATTTCATTAAATTTACTAAGGTTATCTTAGGACCCATGTGCACTTGGAAATGATTAAGGAAGGAATCAAGTTCATTGAATAATCATATTGAGTTATTCGTTAAGGAAAAAAAACATTCCAAGGAAATGTATTTCAAGGATCTAGGGAAGAGTTTAGCCAAGAGTTTATCTGAACCAACAATTTTTGGGGGCTACGTACTTCTCTTGCACTCTTAGGGTTTTTCACCTAAAAGGAGAGAGATAGGACAAAATCTGTTGTGGTTCACTCAAACTAATGAAAGTACAATGAAAATATGTCTAAATTCAATGATCTAAATACAACAAACTGATAAAATTGATTGATTATGTATGCAAAACCTAAGAAGTATGAAGTGTTTGAAAACACAGTGTGATATGCAGAAATGAACTAGAAACATGCACAAATGAAATCAAAACTTAATGAAAGTAAACCGAGTGCACCTAGAGATGCTATGCTAATGTAGGAAGGTTCTAGAATGTCTCAAAAATTATTTTTGATGACCAGTGGGACTTATTCAAAACTAATGGTGAATCAGTCCTACTTCTGGTAAACTTTGCCGAAGCTAGTTTCTAAGTGTTGGGAACTGGAATCTGAACAAAACAAATTTTCCAGCCTGGCAGTGGGAATCATTTTCCACTGATGGTGAATCAGTCCTCCTACAAAAATCTACAAATTCTTAAGTCAACTCTATGGGTCTAGATTTGCACTTGTCTTCTTGTCAGGTTGACATAATCAAATCTACAAAAAAAGGGCTGAATGTTGTCTCCAAGCTTGAATTAGGGTTTGGTTGACTTGAATAGATTTTATGACTTATTGAACACTTTTCAAAACCTATTTATTTGACAAATATTCCTACAAGACCTGCAAACACACATGCAAAGAGGGGGAAAATGGTTAAGGGTTAGATTATAGGGATTTGCCTTGGTCAAATCCCACTTTGGTAATCAAACCCTTGATAAAGAAATGAAATGAAAACAAGAAAGGAATGATGAATAAATAACATGCAAGTGTCCTAAACTCACCAAACCCTTGTTGTTGAAGTCTGAAGATATGTCAATGGCTGCTCCAAGATGCTTGATAGTTGCTTGATTGAATGATGCTATGATACTTAAGTTGATAAATGAGATTGAATGCAAGAGTGAATAATTGAATGAATGGGGGTTGAAATGGATAGAGAAACACTTATTTATACACTCTTATGCCCTAATTTCTTAAAAATACATCATAGGCCGACATAAGGTCTTAATGAATAAAAATCCGAAGGAAATTTGAATTTATTTTAATTTTGTGCCAAGAGGGACTCATTTGCCACCCATGGAAAATAGGTTCCACTCAAGGCTTGCAAGTGGGTGTCATAAATTACATTGTATTTAATGTTTTTTGTCGAGTTTGTATTAAAAAAAAAACTTAATTAAGGCCTATAAGTGCATAAAGGGGCCAAATAAAGTATAACAAAGGTGTAATTAGTGATGACAAGCCTAGAAAAGCATGAAAGTTTGTTACAAGACTTTAAAACACTTTAGAATAGGACTTGGTAAGGGATAAAAATGGAATATTTAGATGAATTATAATAAGAAGAGTCTAGAAAAGTGTAGAAATGTGTTACAACACTTCACAACACCTTCACAAGACATCATAATTTGAATATTCAGGACCTAATGTGAATGTTTAAGTCACATTGCAACATTAAATCTAAGCAAAATAAGCCAAGCATCACAAGAAAAAGACCTAAATGACCATGAAATGTCCAAGATCCATTTTTATATGGTACATTATCCTCAAAAATGAAATCACTATATAAGGTTGTGTATGTGGAAACATGGCTACTAGCATCTCCTTTCCCACCATATTTCTCAAATCTAGGAATCTCTATAACTTGTGGCATTTGTGTTCTCAATATCTCCAAGGATAAGGGGTTTCTTTTGAAATATTGTGAAGGTTGGCCATTTTGATTTTGATTCAATGTAGCAATTTGTTGTTGGAGGGATGAAACACTTTGCAAGAGTTGGTTAAGGATGAGATCATTTTTTGTCTTGTGAGATGGACTTGTGAATAAGGTGGAGGTGTATATGTATTTGGAGGACAAGTGAATTGTAAATTTGTGAGGGGAGATAGGTTAGGAGATATGAGATTTGAATGCACAAAGCTACAAGGATTCCCAGTGGATACACTTAAGGTAGTATTGACATTACTAGTGGGTTGAATGGTTGTAGTAACAGTTGGATTAGTGTATGTTAGAATATAGGTCATGGTTGTGGAAGGAGGAATTAGATTTCCACCTTGACTTTGAGTATACCCCAAATTTTGAGCACAAACAGTCATTGTAGGGACATGTTTATCAATGATATGACGTAGGCTATGCATAGCTTATATTCCTATTTCATTATCAATCATTCTCCCCATGTTATCTATGACAATAATTGTAGTACCAAGAATGTATTCAGAACTCACAAAGTTTTGCAATTTGTCTAGTTCTTCATCCATTTTTCTTAGGTTCTCTTAAGGTACATTATCAACCATTTATTAAACATTAGTAACATTAGTTGTTGGTAAGGTCATAGGGAATTAGGTGTCAAGGGTACGGTCCATAGTGGGTTGACTAGTATCAACACTATGAGTGAAAGAGTTGGTAAACCAAAGATCCACGGTGAGTGATGTATCATAGGATGACATGAGTTGAACTACGTCTCATTATAGTATTGGTAATAGGAAACCAGTTTTTGAAGCTCATACAAGTTTCACCAAACCTAAGGTTCACCCAAAATGGAGAATAGGAAAGAAATAATCAACAATAGGAAGTGTAATACAAATATATAAAAAGAGAGCAATTTCCAGATTTTAAACAAGATAAGTTTCTATTTATACTATGAAAAAACCTAAAAATGATGTCTTGTAACTCCAATTTATGTTTGAAATGCACTTGAATTAATCAATTAACCTTATTGTAAATGATTGTAGAAAACATAAATTTTTGGAAACTGAAACATAAAGCTTAATGCAAAAACACAAAATGTAGACAAAGGGTTTTTAGTGCCTATAAATCTAGAAATAGGTTTGATTAGGGACTCATTTACCCATGGGAGAATCGGTCTTCTGTTAGGGTTTTAAAAATTTAAATTACAGATTTCTAAGTTGATGTTTATGTTTTTAGATTCTAGTTGGAAAGACCTAATTTGAGATGTAAGTTTGATTCAATTTTCTAATCTAAGTGACTGATCATGCAATGTTATCTAAGAACTATACAAAATTAATGAAACTTTTGAAGTTTTGAGATTTTAAAGAATGCAAAAAAAAAAAAACCTAAAACCTTAAATGAGATATAAACTAATGTAAGTTAACAACCCTAAATGAGATGCAAATAAATGAAATGTAATGAAAAGTAATGTAAATCCTAGATCTAGGGTTTGAATGGACTCCAAATTCAAAAAAATTATAGTGCAAGAATGTTAGGTTTACAAGAATGAAACAACAAAAATAGGAGTGGGGTGTGTGTTACAAAGGGGGTTCACAAAAATAATATATGATATACACCTACTTTCCTTTATTTCATTAGGAAATGAGATCCACATAATGAATTGACTTACAACCCTTATATGAGTCAACTTAATGAGGGAATCTACTAATTTCCTCATGATTGAGGATGGGGGTATTAGCCTGAACAACACTTTTGGAAGAAAAACTAAAAATAGTAAATCTACTCAATTATGCCAATTCAAACTTGAAACATCAATTTAAAGCTTAATACAAATAGAACCAATTTTTTTTACAGATCTAAGAAGGGTTAAACACTATGTACTAGTCACCAAAAGGCAATTTCGAGAGGCAAACTGGGACTCATTTTCCCATGGGTGAATGGGTCTCTATGTAGAAGTTTCAACCAAATTTTAGGAGCTTTTGATGACAATTTATAGCTTATGTTTGATTTGGGTTTCAGTGTCAAAAAGTCAAAAATCAGATCTATAGGTGCGATTCCATGGTTTGACGACAACTTTGAAAACCTTTGTAACTTTGACAACTTTTTCAATCTTACTCTTCAAGAGATCTTCAATCTCTCTTCAACCTAAGATCTGCAACACAAACACAAGAGATATTTGTTTTTGTTTTTAGTGAATGGGGGTTTACCTTGGTCAAATCCCATTTGGGTAATTAAACCTTGAATTGAAATAATAAAACATGAAATGAATGATGAATGAACAATTATATGTTGCAACTCACCAAACCCTTGAGTAAAACTTTGGAGATCTAAAATCTTGAGCTTGATCTTACATGAAATGGCTTCAATGGATGTGGATCTTGATACTTGAAATGTGACTTGAATGCTTAACTTGGATCTTTCAAACCTACATAACAATGTTAGCTCCAAAAACATGCATGATTGCAAAATACTTTGACATGATGCTTGAGATCTTGATTGCTGCAATAAATCAATGATAAATCTACTCTTGAATTCCCTTGATCACAAATTTTTCTATACTTTTTGCTCACTTGATTTCTAGATTGCTTACGATTTAACTAATGAAATAACCTTGTATTTATAGGTATGTATCCTTAATTTCCCAAAAAATAAACATTACAATCCGACATTGAAATTTGAATTTGGGGACATTAAAATACCACCAAAAACATATTTTAAATTTAGGTTCAAAGGCCTAGGGAGGACCCATTCACCCATGGGAAAATGGGTCCGAAGCACCTATTCCTAGAATACACATTGCTCAAGTTAAAGCATTATGTGTTGGCATTAATTGTTGTTAGGTTTCCCCTTCATAAAATGTAATTTATTAGGATTTTAGATGTAAAATAGGGCTTATTAAGGAATAATTAAGTCCAATTTAATTTAGGGGCCCAAACAAAGTGTGAAAATGTAAACCTGAGTATATTTTTCTACACTACACTACAATATATATATCCTTCTCTATGTCTCTCCCTATCTCTCTCTCTCTTTCTATTTATCTCCCTCTATTTATATTTCATATTGTAACATCCCACTACACAACCCCAAAGGGTAAGAGCCAAAAGAGGACAAGATAATTTTTTTTGATAAAATAAAGAATAACTTACACAAAAATTAGTTTACAATACAATAAATCGACAATATACATGGCCAAGCATGGCCGAACACAACCCAAAGGAGAGGAATAATCCATCCTCTAGACAAAAAATACAAACAGGAGCAAATAAGATAGCTCCAAAACTTTTGCTCCTGAACCTCTTACTCTGAAACTTTATGCTCCAGAACCTTTTGCTCTGAAACTTCCTGCTCTGGAACTTCCTACTATGGAACTTCCTACTGCTCTAGAACTTCCTGCTCTAGAACCTACTACTCTGGAACTTCCTGCTCTGGAACCTGCTACTCCAGAACTTCTTGCTCTAGAACCTGCTGCTCCGGAACTTTGCAGCAGTGACATAGAACAACAAATAGAAAGTGCCGATGCGCCATACCTATAGCAGCAACAACACAGACCAAAACATAAAGTAATGATGCACCATAACTTTTGAAAAATAAACATGAAGGAAAAATACTACTAAGATCTAATTTTTGCATGGAAAATATTGAAGAAAAAGCCACTATGATCATCATAATACAAGCGAATCTAGTACCAACATTAGAACTCGTAAACCAAATATAAACATCGCATTTCTTCTCATTAATCTATATGATTACATTTTCACTCTCAAGTGAGTACAATATACATAAAGGAATATATATGAGTATAAAGGCATACCAATAAATAAAATACATCAACATATAAGACAAGTACAAGAGGAATAAACTCCAACTGGTGCTCCAATAACTTGTATGCCGGTCCCCAATGGTGGTAGCAACACCTCCCTACCATGTGGACTCAAAAGAGGCCACCCCACCGTACTCAGAGGTAGTCACAAGGCCTAAGCAGAAAAATAAGGCAAGGGTAACAAATGGCCAACACTCACATCAGACACAAAGCAAACATGAAATATAGTACTTAAGGCCAATGTCAACATGAATATGCTCAAACAATAATATGCCGGGTACTACTCATGACTACTAAGGTATGAGGCACTAGAGCACCGACCAGATGGAATGTCATCATGTGTGGTCAAAGGGATGGCACCACACGGAACTAGGTACACCTCTCATACAGACGAGGAGACTCAATCATGCCCTCATCAATGCCCTGCAGACAGATAACTCAACGCCCTGCAAACGGATAGGCCTTCTCATTTAACCAGATGAGGAATCCATAGAAAATGTGAAATAAAAGAAAAGTGACAAAAATACATCATAGAAATCCTTTAAAACAACCAAGCCAAAATTGTTGTAAAATCATTTAAAACAGCTGAAATCCACAATGAATTAGAAGATGTAAAGATTTCATAAAAATTAAAGTGTCCAGATTAAAATTCTAAGCTTGACCCAATTCATATTTCAACATTTTTAGTTGGAATTCACCTTCAATTTTTGAGTTTAAAACCAAAAATGAGGTGTTGTTCTGAAAAATGTCATTTTGCCAAGTTGGGCAAGAAAAAACATGAAAATATGAAAGTGTCCAGATTGAAAATCGAACAACAACCCATTTGAGATATGGACGATTCTACATGGAATCCAAATTAATTTTGTATTTATAATAGGTTATTAAAGAGAATAAAATAAAAATGTCATTTAACAAGAAGGCACAAATTTGGGAAAAATTGAAAGTGCCCAGAATTAAAATCTGCCAAAGACCTAGTTGAGATCTTGGCATTTCTACATGAAATACACCCTTAAAATTCATTTTTAGCAAGGGGATAATGAGCAACAAGGAAAAACATGTTTTTACAAATTGGGAAAAAATAAAAAAATATGAAAGAACCCATAAATCAGATTTTGTTCAACAACCGATTTCATATTTGCTGGAAATGAACAAAAATATGCCATACAAAATAATATAGGGCAGCAAATTGAACTTAAAACATCCATCATTCAAATCCTCAAGCAATACAAAAATGAAATAGAGGAGTTCCTCCAATTTTCATAAAATAAAAAATAACCCAGATCAGAAAAATCCCAGCCATATAAGAAACATGAGTAAATGACCAAATTACCAGCCATACAAGATGGAAGGATAATAGAAGAATACCTCAATTTTCTCAAAAAAAATTGGAGGAATGCTCTAATTGTAAAACACGACTAGGTTCTAAACTGGGGCAGCAAGTAGGAAATGGCATGCTAAAATCAACAAACAGATGCCCACAAAATATTCTCAGCAAAAACTCCACATTTCTCCCCAACTTTGTCGCCCAGTTCATGGGGTTTTTCCTTCTCCTTCCAAAATAGAAAATTTCTTCCCTTCCAAAAGAATAACTCCCCCAAAGAAAAACCTAATTCCCTTTATGAACTCTCCCCACAATAAAAAAAAAAAGAATTAAATTATTTTAATAAGACAAGCTATCAAAGCCCCAAATCCAAAATGAATATATATATATATATATATATATATATATATATATATATATATATATATATATATATATATATATATATATATATATATATATATATCAAAAGACAAAGTTTCCATTTTCTTTTGTAACTAAACTCCTTAACGCAATAAAATGAAATAAAACATTTTATTAAACAAGCTATTTTTTTTTTTTAAATTTTATTTATTTTTTAGACTGCAGGAATTGGGTAGCACGACCCCCTATAAACTGCAGTGCGCTTGGTAAAATTTTTAATGTGACCAGCGGCGCTGGCGCGACACGCCCTCTGGTACCATGGGACGGGGGAGACTAAAACTCGTGACCAGCAGAGCCGCAACAGAATTACTTAGTCAACCGAGCTAGGGCCCCCGCCCTTTATTAAACAATCTATTAAAGCTCACTAAGGAAATAAATTAAAATCACTAAATATACAATATTCTCTACTCATATAAAATAATAATTTAAATCCAATTGTTAAAAAAACACAAAGCTCCCCAAATAAGATTTAAATAAGACTATGAGAGCTCACAAGATGGATTAATAAAATTATTTAAAATTACTAAATGAAATGTATCATTCTCTCGAATGATCAATAAAAATCATTTAAACTAACATATTTTAAAATCTCATGGATAAAACCAATTAAATATTCCATCAATAAAATACTATAAAATACCATATTTGAAATCACTAAAAGATGCCAATGAAAACACATCATAACACTGACAACCAAAATAAATAGCCACATAACAGATTGACGAAAACCATAATAAAATACCTCAATGAAACATACTGGAAAACCACATACGATTGGAAGGTACGCAAGACATTAGGCTGAAAGGTGCTCCAGACATTACCGTTATGTAATCAGATAGTAAGACATCAATAAGGAAACACTACCCTAACATGGTACAGTGGGCTAGGATAGGCGACATTTGGCCTGTGACTACCTCCAGTAACCACCATCAAGGAATATGAGTATGCTCAGGCCTGTGGATCGAGGCCGAGTCGATACTCAGTACCTGCATCACTTCCACTTACATGTCAAAGTACATGTGCATATAACATATATTATATAGACGAAGCAACATCAATCATTAGGAAGAGGTTCATGATATCGTAAGCCTCTCGAATACGAGTGTTACGACATCATCCCCTTCCTGTCCATAATCATACAAAAGAAATGATAACAATATATAAACATATAAGCATGTAATCTAGAATAATGACTAATCATGATAACCTTTTCCCTTAATCATCAATGTCTAATCTCATTATGATAACATTTAACATTAAAATATCAAATCAAAATCAAAATACTATCTTACCCAGGCTGGAGTTAGAGAGGTGTTACACATATTTCTCATTCCCTCTCTATATATTGAGATATCTCTCCCTTTTCCCCCTCTCCTTCTCTATCTCCTCTACATAGCTCTCTCTTTCTTTATCTCTATCTCTCTATCTCCCCCCTTTCTCTACCTCTCCCCCTCTCTCCCTCCCTTCCTATCTATCTTCCCACTCTCTCTTCCTCTCCCATTCTCTCTATATATCCTTATATCTCTATCTCTCTCCCTATCATTATCTATATCTCTCCATATCCCTCTATCTATCTATCTCTGTATTTCCCTCTATCTATCTCTCTCTCCATCTCCTTCTCCCTCTTTATATATTGAGCTATATCTCCCTCTATCCCCTCTCCTCTCTCTCTATCTACCTCTCTCCCTCTCTACATATCTGTCTTTCTTTCTCTACCTCTATCTATCTATCTATCTCCTCCCTCTCACTATATTTATCCATCTATCTCTTTATCTCCTCTCTCTCTCCATCTCTCTCCCTTTGCCTTCACCCTCTATCTCTCCCTCTATCTCCCTCTTCACCTCCCTCTACATCTCTTTATATATCCATCTCTCTCACTATCCCTCTCTATCTCTCTATCTCTTTATATCTCTCTTTATCTCCCTCTTCCTTTCTCTACCTCTATATCTCTATCTCCCCCCTCTCTCTATATCTATATATATATATCACTCTATCTTTCCCTCTATATCTATCTACCTCTCCCTCTCCCTCTCCCTCTTCCTCTATATCTTTCTCTCTCTCCCTCTATATCTCACTCTCTCTACTCCTACCTCTCTCTCTCTCTATTTCTATCTCTCCCTACATCTCTCTCTATCTCTATATATTTCTCTCCATATTATTCTCTCCCTCTATTTTCATCTTTCCCTCTCTATCTCTAAATATATCTCCTATGTATCCATACCTCTATCTCCCTCTCCCTCCCCCTCTTGCTAGAACTATATATTTTATCTCTATTTTTCTCTCTACATCTCTTCCCCTATCTCTATCTCTCCCTATTTTTATATATATCTCCTTATTGTTGGTAATGGAGTTTGATTATCTTCCTGATTCAAAGGTTCTATTTCAACTGTGTTTGGATCCTATTTCTTGATGGGGGGTGTGGAGGGGCTTTAACCCCACTTATGTTACTGGGGGGTCTAGGGGGGTGAAAATATGTTTTGGAGCCTCCCTTGGAAAGGTTTTAGGGGTAGCACCCCAAAGATATTTTTCTTTTATCACAAGATAAAAAATAGTCTAAAATCATGTGATTTGTACTATTTTTTATTTTTTAAAATTACATTGTAATGTGGTCTTTATGATAGACATAATGTAAGTGTATTTTAAGACACTCACATTATAATGTTACGTTAGGGATTGGTAGTGATCGACTTAGGCTTAGTCACTACCAAGCCATTATGTAAGTACATTATAATATGAGTGTATTATAATGCGCTCGTATTATGCCAAGTAGATGGACCAAAAAGTGGTTGTGTCTACTTTTTGGTTCCCCATCTTTTTGCACACACCCCAAAATTGATCCAACAAGGGGCTTGACCTAGGATAACTTGTCTCTAGCAATCCAATAACTTCCCTAGAAGTATTTTTAAATACCACCATTCTCATAAGAAGATTCAAAAACATGAGGGAAAATAAAATGGTATCATGTGTAATGAACTAATTAATTGTTATCTAAAATATGCTTATATCTATTAACATCAAAAAGAAGATTTTATTTTTTGGAAAAAATGAAATAAATAGAAATATTATATTCTCATTTATGAATTGAATACAAAATATAATGATTATTTCATTGCATCATTTGAATATAGTTTATTTCATCAAAAAATATACAAATCTATAAATTTTACTTTTGTCACAACCATAATGTTATGTATAAATCAATAATAATACCAAGTCACATAAAATCATTATAATTTCTTTGATAACCAAGTATTCAGTATTTCAACTACAAGAGGGAGAGCATGTCATGCCAATTATTTCTTCAAATGGATATAACATAAACCTATTTATTTTTTAAATACATTGATAAACTTATCGATTGTAGTGTCAAAAAAGGTAATCATTTTTCATGCTTAATTTGGGAATAAGTGATATAAAACTAACTTAATTATGCCTTGATTTAGGGTTGTAATGTGTTGTACACATTCACACTAAGTCTAAGGCCCTTTTAAACAAAATGGACTTAATTTGTGCCGTATTTGAGGTGTTGTAAAGTGTTGTATTACACTTTCACACTTATCTAGGGTTTCATTAATTAATTTTGGTTAATTGAGCTTAATTGGCCCCTTTAATTCAAATTTAAGCCTTATTAATTACACTTTCCGAAGGATCTATCCCGACACCCAATAATGATATTGCATGAAATTTAATTTAGAAAATTTAAGGTCCTAGAAAATGGTGCTAGAACCCATTCACCTTTATTGATGAATGGGTCCTCTCCACATAGGACACCCCTTTCTTGGCATGTTTGAAATGGGTTTTTGATGTTATTTCATCCCCCCAAAGCATGGTCCTAGAAAGTTGTGCTAGGACCCATTCGCCTTTAGTGGCGAATGGGTCCTCCTTATATAGGACACCCCTTTTGAATTTAATTGTGGCAGGCTCATAATGATTTTCAATCCTAGATCTGGTGTCAGCTTGAATTATTTGAATTTTGGGGTTAATTCTTAGATTTATTATAAATATAAGGTTAATTCACATAGTTTCATCTAAGACTTTCAAGAGAGATTCCTAATACTTTACAAGAGCATTATAGAGCACTTCAAGAGAATTTTCAAAGGCATTCAAAGGCATATTTATGAAGTTTTATTGTAGCAATTCAAGATCATATCATCATGTCAAAGGCATAATGCATTCAAGCATGTTGTTGAGCTAAGATTGTTGTTGTAGCATTGAGAATCTACTTGCAAGCATTGTTTCACATCTAATTTGAGATCAAGATCTACATTCTACATGGCCACTTCATGTTAGTTTGTAGATTTACATTCCAAGCCAACTTCCAAGCTATCAACATTTCATTGTTTCATGTTCATGCTTCAATATCATTCTTTCATCATTTAGTTTAATTACCTAAATGAGGTTTTGTATAAAAGAAAATTTTCACCTTAAGTACAATTCCCCTTTTTGCCTTATTACACTTTGGAAAACCTAAGTCTGAGGCTTAAATTCACTTAAGCACTTTGATGGTAGTCCACTTGGCACTCGTTTTGTGTGTCAATGGAGGTGTTTCTGTTGGGGTCACCCGTGCGGCGCGCAGACATCTGCACAACGTGCTTACATCCCTGGCAGATTCCTATGACTGAGCCAGCAGAGGTGTTATTCTTCCCACTGGCAGTGAAGTTGTAATGCCTCATTCGGCCACCCGACTTGAATATGGCCATTTCTTTCCTCATTCATTTATAATCAAGTCTTTGAACTTGCATTAGGAGGTTGGATGAAGATTGGAAGAACTCTACATCAATTCAAGCTCATTTTGCACTCACATTCTAACATTCCAAGCATTCCATAGCAGCAATATCACACTCCATCAAGTCGGTAGAGCAAGTTTGGGACCACACCATTGCAGTAGAGGCTTGAGTTCCTCTCATTTGTCCCCCAAGCAATCTTGAGTGCTCTTGGTGGAGGTGGTAAGCTTCCCTCTCCTCTCCTCTATCATTTGGTTGAGTAGCATAGTACTGTTTGTAGTGCTTTTTTTAATCACTTCTTTACCTCTTTTCCATTGGCTATCCGTGGCGGTGGGAACACCTAAACAGGGGTCTGAATGAGGTAGGCCCCTATACAACCACCCCCCAACATTCTCTCTCTTGTTGCATGTAGGTGTGTGAGCTCTTGGAGGATCAACTGGCGAATGAGTTCATTGGTGAGATTCTCATCTTTATCACTTTTGCTTATTTGATTTATAATACTAGAGATTACTTAATCTATTTAGTTACATCATTCTGGCCTTTTAGTTAAATAGCTAGGCTGATAAGTCATTTTAGTGTGTTTAACCTTGTCTCGGTTGTTGTCTGGCCGTATGGACTACATTGCATTTCTGAGATGCTAGCGCGCCGTGCTGTCATTTGAAATATGCGCTGACATCCTTGGGCAAAGAGCTCCCTAAGGCACAGAGTTGGACCTAAAAACTGACTCACCTAGCCCCACTTTGAAACTTGGGTTGTAGAGTGATCGTAGGAGCCTAAAAATCCTCATCATTCTCAACCTCATACCCTAAACATACACTTAGCTAAGGTAAGTTAGGGTAGCCTCTCGCGTCTCGACCCTCCGTGACCTAGGGTCTTGCATGCAATGGTCCCCCTCTCTTACATTTTTTGGTGAACTCGACATGAACCAACGTCTGTTGATCTCTTGGTGTTGAAACTCCCTTTAGATATTTTGTGATTGTTGTGACCTCGCGTGTTGTGAAGGTTTATGAGCATCACAACCCAGTCCATGAATTTTGGGCATATCGTGAGGAGAAGTATATGACACCTCCCGATGGATAGAAAAAATGTCTCACTTGGTATCTCTAAAGGTTTTTTCTCTAGTCCCACCATTAGTTTGGCCGTGCAGGAACAGTTATCGAGGAATGAGATGGGGTTCACTAATGAGACCAATCACATTCGCACTCCTCCAACATCCCCCACACCATCATTGGTGAATGAGTATGAGGATGTTCAAATTCCTACTAATTATGTATCTTCCCTCACTAAAGGATTGGGCAACCTTGAACACCATTTGGAAAGAAAATCTGAAGATGGCTAGGGCCATTCGGGTTGTTAGTGAATTAAAACATATGATGGAAAAAGATCAAACGCATGTCAAACATCTAAGTAGTCTCTTTGGTATCGCCAAAGCATGGGCTCCTTCAGGAAACTCTGGTTCTGTGCAAGGAGTCACCTTCGGAGAGCACGAGAGACAATTAGGAGTATCAATGCCTCCTACTTTAGTTTACATGACCGATGTAGTCCCTTCCATTAGTATCCCTTCCATCCCTAATCAATTGGAAACTGTCAAAGTGAATAAGGTCCCGTTGGGCTTTAGTTTTACCCCTTCTGTCACCTTCGAGGGTGGAGGTTTTAGCAGAATAGGTGGTGGAGGCTTTGGTAGTGGCGGTGGATTTGGTAGTAGAGGTGGTGCTGGAAGAAGTGGTTTCAGTGGAGGTCATGGTGGTGGTTTTAGCAGAGGCCCTAGTGGTGGCGGTGGCTCTGGTAGAGGCTCTGGTAGAAGTCACATCGGTGTCGGTTTTGGAAGTGGACCCAACAATGGTTCTAGAGGAGGAGGATCCTCTGGCCCTCTATCTTCTAATGACCCTATTCTAAACACTTTACTTCAGAATATGGGTAAGATGTAGAGTTGGTTAGTAAACTTCTCCTAGGCCTTCGCCTAGCCCATTTTCCAAGCCTTCTTCCAACATAGTCCATTATCGATTGCTATCTTAAACACTCCCTTCCCTTAGGGAATGGAGATTCCAAAGTTTGAGAAATTTGGTGGCAAGGGGGATCCAGAGACACACGTGTCTTCCTTTAATGCTCTTTGCACCGACTTCTTCCATCATGATGCTTTGATGGCTAAACTATTCTCTCGATCTCTCAAGGACACAACACTCGAGTGGTATTGTTCCTTGCCTGATAATTCTATTTTCTCACTCAATCAGCTTGTTAACCAATTCCTTAAGTGGTTCCAAGAAAACATCAGGATGAAGATGACCTTCTCGGATCTCATCTGATGTAAGCAAGGAGACAATGAGAAGATCACTAACTTCATAGTGCGTTATTAAGTGCTTTCATAAATCTCGTATCAGCTACTCGACTCTGATGTGCAGAAGGTATTCATAGGCAACTTACAAAGGCCTTGGCAAGAGAAGTTCACCTTGATGAAATATCCCTCTTTCGTGCATCTGTGTGCAACGTTACGAGAGTACCAATAGACAGTTGCTTAGTTTGGGGGATATTCCTCGTGCTCCCATTTTGAAGGGAAATCCATTGTATCAATCTCTAGAAAAGGAAAAGCCATTGCGAATGTAGTAGCCACTACTAATGACAACGCCCTCAGATGCAATCGTAAGTTCACAAAGTTATCAGAATGTTATACCTCCATCTTACAGAAGTTGTTGAGAGATAAGATCATAAATTTGTCAGCTCCTAATCTTGTTAAGGAACTGTTGATGCCAAAATTTGATGAGGTAATAGTGTCTTTTGGGAAACTCAGTTTATGGGGGACCTTTTGCGCTAAAATGAGTGACCTTCGGGTTTTTAGAAAAGTTGACTTCTTCTATAATGGGGGTTTGAAAGGGAAAAGGAAACAAATATAATAAAATAAAGTCTAACCTAAGGCAATGCGTCAAGACTTAATGATAGGCACGATAAATCATAGATCTAAGGGATTGAATGGTGTTTGTAGTGTTCCAGAAAAATAGAAACTAAAAATTACAGCATAGACAATCCATTTATTGACGTAAAATAATATTGCATACATCCCTACTAGCAGGAAGAGTCATTAGACATGGTCTAGGTTAGCAAAGTTGCATTCAACATATATAGAAGTTCTTAAATGAAATGTCCATACAATAAAATGAGCAATTTACAGTTTGAATAAATAGCATGAAAAAATAGAAAGGCCGAACAATTGACACAGTCTGAAAGTCTTTGCAATAAAATAAAATAGCAAAAAAAAAAGGCCTGGCATCTTTAACCGAAAACCACTGTTTCTCCCAAATTTTAGACCCTTTTCTCACAACAGAGAAAAGTATATATAGCAAGAAAAGCTCACACCACTTCGGAGAGCAGCAACAGAAAAGATTTCACAATCCCTTGGAAAATTATGCAAGAATTAGAATATTCCCAAAGCTATTGCAGCATAATCGATTTGGAACCAAACATCCGGTCACTCCAGGCATAGGTGCATCCTCTGAAAATGATGGTGGTGGTCCTGGAAAGGCCTGATCAGACAAGTGTCACCATCATGTGCGAATGATTATGACACATAGTGGCCAATAGCATCATTAGGCCCGTCATGTCTATTGCCCAAATATGAGATTCGCTGGCTAGGAACGTGGCAACATTTCGTTGCCCATATGAACCTCTCTTTTTCGCTGTTGAGGACTTGCGTTAATTCTACATGTGTCGAATGGGCGGAGCACTTCATCAATAATGGAGGGAATGATCACCAGCTAGGCGCAAAAGAGACACGTGGCAACATTTCACTACC
This sequence comes from Sequoia sempervirens, assembly GCA_007258455.2. NCBI lineage: Eukaryota > Viridiplantae > Streptophyta > Pinopsida > Cupressales > Cupressaceae > Sequoia > Sequoia sempervirens. The sequence continues at coordinate 767,220,175 of VDFB02193867.1, read as the reverse complement.
CGTGGTTGTTACTTCATCTCTATGCTGAAAGATTTGTAAATAGTAGACACATAGCAAGAGTACACCATAGATAGCAACTGTGGGGCCCACCAAAACTTTTTGGGAATGAGGGCTTCGTGGCACCCGAGCGGAGCCCAATGAGACAGTAAGAAAGCATGATCAAAAGAATCTCATAGCCATGACACATGGAAGCATAGCAAAGCTTTCTGGGATACAAAAGTAATGCAGAGACTCGGGGTTGTGAGGAGTAGACACGTGGAGAAGGAGAGCAGAACCTAGATAAAAAGCTAAGTTGATTAATTGCGATGCACGGGCCGAAGCATAGAGGAAAATACACTCGAAGGGAGCTAGTTAAATATTTATTAACAACTTTTGGCGACTATGAGGGGCATTTCGACTAAGGAATGGAGAACCTAAAATTTCTCTGGTTTATAGGCCAAAGTGCCATTTCATTAGATAATGGAGTCAGAGATTGGAAAGAGTCGCCTGTATAGGTGACCATTCATCCTCAGATGACTTCACCATATTGCACAAATTCTCCTGTACTCCACTTAGATCAATAGTTTCTTTGTGAGGCAGTGCATTGGGTAAACCGACCGCTGCTTCACAATTAAATAGTAGTTTTGCAAGCGGATGAATCACTCCCTCAATGTCGATCGTTGTGGGAGGATGATTGAAATCTATGAAAGCCTCTAGATCATTTTCCTTCTCTTCTATCTTTTCCACAATTTGCTTGGTCGTGGCAATAGAGCCATTTTCAAGGAATGGGGATGACAAACCCATCATGTTTAACTCGGAGAAACTCCCTTGTATGCTGTCTAGTGTCTTGCTTAGAGTAGCCATGGCTGCTTTAGTGTGCTAGAAGGTGGAGTGGCAATGGATGAACTTATTTTCTGTTTGAGAAGCAACATTCTGATTCTTCAATACCTGCTTTGGCGAGGTTTTCATCAGAGACCGAGTATAGCTTAGTGAGCAGATATTTTGCTTCTGGAACCTTCTCCAAGATGAACCGTGAGAATTGCTCAATCGTATCATGAGCCTCCTAGCTCAACTTCAATTCCTTGGCGATGAATCGGAGGGCAGGCTGCAGTGTTAGGCAAAAGGCTTTAATCTTTTCCCAGTGAAAGATGTACAATTGCCTAACCAACGGAATGATGTCTGGCTGTGTAGGGGAAGATAGGAGAGAGTTTTTAAGAGAAGCAATCTCTATGTCTTTTGAAATAATGGCCTCAACCAATTCTTCCCTTTTCTTTTTCTTGGATGCTATTTGTTCTGCAGAGCTGCTCATTTCTTTATTCCAATTCTCCTCGACTCGGGACTGATTTGCTATGTGCATGTCCAGAGAAGACTTTGTCTCTTAGAGTTCTTCTATTTGAGCTTTAAGGCCCTTAAATTCAACCTCCTTTTCTTGTATTTTCTGTGCATATTGAGCCTGTTGGTGCTCCAAAGCTTCATTCCTTTGCGCCATTCCTTGACAATACTCAAAGTGAAGTCACTCCAACTCTTCATTCTTCAATCACAAATTTTGTTCCGTCTCTGGATTCTTAGACTGTAGCTCTTTTACCATGGCAGGGTCCAAGGTCTAAAACTTCACAAGTTCACCCTAAAGTCTGTTCCTTTCATCTTCCACTGCCAATGCCCTCTCTGTCATATGTGCAACATCCAACTCCAAGGATTTCTCTTTTTTCTCCAAAAAACTAACCCTCTCCCTTACCACTTTAAGCTGCTCATCCTTCTTTTTTAGCTGGCGGCCAGTTTTAAGGAAGTCAGAGGTGACCACCCATTGTGTTTTTTTCTCCATGATTTCAACCTTATCCTGTAGTCGGGCCACCTTCATGTCAAGCCCTACCGCATATATCTCATAATCTTCTAGGTGCATTTCGCCCTAAGGCTTGGTTACTCTCGGGTACATGGTTGGAAATTTCAATTCCTGCTGGGCCTCATCATAATTTTTTTTTATTTTTGGCTCAACCGAAGCACTGTCATCTTTTGACTTGTGCTTTCACATTCTACTTGCATGTGTCTCCTTTCTACAATCAATCTGTGCTATAAATTTGGCTGACGATGAAACTAGTCCGCCTGCAAAAGGAGCACCATAAGGTAGGGCGTGGGGATAGGTAATCCTCATAGGCGTAGACATTTGTTTCTTTTGGAGAGTGACAGTTTGCAGGGAGAAGTGGGGCACGTTCCAAAGTTTGGTTTGAGGCCCAAAAAAAGGGCTAGTCACTTGTAATGATTGAATTGGCGAATCAGCCATAGGACTCATAGGCTAGGATGGTGGAGGAGTTGTCATTGTGGTGTCAACTTGTTGCGATGGAAGAGGATCCGTAGTAATAGCGAAAGAATGGGTACCTATAGGGGGTATGTTTTCGGAAAGTGAGGCAAGGAGAGTCTGAGCTATAGCAATAGGTGTAAGGGTCTGCAGAGGAGTAAGGCTGGGTGGAGTGGTCTACAAAAAATGGGTGAAACCTCCCAAATATGTTGGATTAAAAGTGGAAGGCAGAGGGTCAGTACTCATGGTAGGGATCGTCGTTGAGGCAGGGGCAGATACTAAGGAATGAGAAGCAAGGGAAGAAGGAGTGAATTTTACCTGTTGAATGGTCAATGGTGCCTCTAGAATCGTTAGCAACTCTTCCTTAGCCTTAGGCTCCTAGCTAGCTACAAGCACTTTTCTTCTGGTGGGTTCTTGCGAACCCTCTCTGATAATGCTCTTTGTGCGCTACCATTCTGTAGGTAGGGTTTCTTGAGCTTCGACAGCTATTTCTATTTGATGCAGTGATAACCTGGCTAGCTTAGTGGCCCAAGTGAGTGTATGTGAGACCCTTGATATATTAAAACACACATTTTGTGGCCACATAGGCGGGCTGTCTGGGGCCTTTCTCCTTTGGCGCAGAGGAGGTAGATGTCGCCGCTTCCTCTTCTTGCTCTTCAGACTCATCCCCTGGGTCCTCGTTCTTATTAATACTAGATCTCAGGCTAGGGTGGCGCTTATTCCACCATTTTTCAAATTCCTTGTCATCCTTCAAACTATCATAAGGGGCATCCAATTGCCCTATGTCTTAGCAATACTTCTAGAAAGCTTCTATTTTTTCAGCAGTCCACTCCTCATCCTTCTTCAACATATTGTACATAGCGCTTTCCATGTGGACACTATCTTTGGCCACCACCATAGCAAAGTAGAACTTGTGCCATGTCCCTCTAGTATCTTACGTAGGAATACGCACCAATTCAACAAAACTTTCATCCTTGTTTGCTCGTGGGTTACGCCGCTTCTCTTAGTAAGGTCGGGGAACATGTGTAACCTTCATGTGCAGCTCCAGAAATTTATTGAAAGGGTTATAATCCCACTTATCATTTACTAGAACCAACCCTAAATAAGCTAGTTTATCTTGCAATAATTGGTCTAATTATTTCTTTACTAGTTCACCGACTTGAAATTCTTCGGACAAGTGAATAATCCCTTTTTCTTGAAACTTTTGCTGCTACAGAAGGTAAAATAAATGATACACACCTGCCTATAAATTTCAAGCATGAGCACCCTATCTATGATGCAGGCTAGGAGAAGGAAAGGTTGACCAGTGAAGCCCCACATCCAGAGAATCATGAAATATGTTCCTACAAACCAGTCACAAGCGGGAGTGAAACTATGCATATATCTGGTCTGATCCCTATTGAGCCAAATTATGTCACCTTCCCTGATTAAATCATGCAAGACCAAAGTTATGAAATATTCCAAAAATGCATAATAATCATATGATACAGAAAGAAAAGGCATCCATGTGGACACTGGATTCCTCTTACCCCGTTCATAAAAAAATGATAATTCAAAATACCGGGCGAAGAAATCAGGGTTTTGATGTAGTAACATGTGAACCAGGAAAGAAAGAAATATAAAATTTCCCTCCACCTGGTAATTATTTATTTTTCGTATCATCTCATCTATCATGAACTCAGCAAAATCATACCAGAAGGTATTGTGCTGCTTGCGGAATTGGAAGGTCGGTCCCAGTTGAAAAGTTTCCACCATCTCATCGGAGTCTTGGCCACACAAAAAAGCTAGCATGGACATGGCATCCTGCAAATCCTCATGTAATGCACCATGTAGCAACAAAATACTTGGCAGTTTAGCACCTGGGGTGCCTTTCCTACCAATCTTCTCCAACAAGAAATCTGAGTTCTTTTTCATTGCCCTCCATGTTTTTTCTCCTTTTCTAGGGTTAAAGGACTCAATGTTCTCTCTTCTTATACTTGGGTATGGGATGCATAGCATATGCCAAATGGCCTGTGGGGTGATGTGAACTCTTAAGTTTTGGCCCTTGATGTAGCGGGTGTTAGGGTTATAACATTGGATGGCAGCGTCAACTATCTTCGGGTAGTAGTGCACTAGCGAGACCATGTATTTTGGAATACCACTGTACCAAACCTTTCTTTCCATAGAAGTTTCTGCCTTTGGTGCCACCAACCTTGCACAGGCTGCTTCCCTTAAGGATTTAGGGTTTTTTGTGAGCCGTGGGTCATAGATATTATCCCATTTCTCTTCAACCCTTTTCTTGTTTCTACAATTCTTAGGCCTTTTCAGCTCTTCTGTATATGCTCTCTTCGGCTTGCTTGGTATACCAGACATAGCATATGCCAAATCCTCATAGAAATGCACATCTTCAAATGACCGTATGGCTGTAAACAGCTCTTGGCCAATTTCCTCTTCCATTGGATGAGATGAACTCTCTGACATTTCTCTTTAGATGAAGACCTTTGTGAGTTCTGGGCTTTGCAATCTTTCTTGGCTTTGGATACACTGGAAAAAAACTCCGTACCTTTAGCTTTGACATTTGTGAAAATACTTTGAATCATTAAGCCTTTTCATGCAATATTTGGCTATCTTTTCTCAAGGTGGTAGAGGAAAGCATGTCTTTTGCATTTAATTCGACATGTACCGTTAATTTCACAATTTATGCAAAATGAACTACTTGCCATTTTGAGGCAGCAAGAGTTCATTATTGCATTTGGAAATCGTGTGATATGTTGTGATTCCCTTGAAACTTGAGTTGACAATTTTCCTTCTAACCTTGTGTTAGTATGTGCTGGTAATTAATATCTTGGCCGAAATGATTATGCCAAAGCAAACAATCATGGCCTGAAAAGATATGGATATTGCCTTGGGCTCTAGGAAACACCTGTGAGATGACACAATAGCCTATAGCCATGAGGCTTACTATCAATGAGCACCACCTTTTTAAAGCTAATTAATTAGCTCCTATTAATCTAACATGCATTGAACCATACCTCCACAGATGCAACTGGTTTGAAAATGTGAGCAAATGCAGGCACACTTTTCAAGTTGGCATCTAGTTATCATCATGTTTTCTCAATACAGATTAGCATGCATCTTGTCATTTTTTCTATAAATAGGCCAGTAAGTAGTGAGGAAATCATACTTAGCATTTGAGCAGTGATAGGTTGTTAGCACAGTTTTAAGCAAGTTTTCTCATAAGCTAGGTGATAGGTAAATTTCAGCATTGGTTAGAAGGTGTAAGCATAGTGTCAGAATGATGGATACTCCTATTTGAATAACCTCTTATAAGTCACAGGAAACATTTCTAGGGGAGGTTTCTACTAGGCAGTTGAAAAGAATGACTAAGAATAAGCATTCCCTAGTCTTGGTAGCCATAAAATGGGTTTTGGGTAAGGACTGCATAGAATACAAGGACAAGTATCGTGTGAATACTGATATATGTTCCCACTTCGTAGCATCTATGTTAGACATTTGCATCCCTAGGCCTCTCATCCTGAAGCTGGTCAAGGAAATGTTTCCCATAAAGTACCTCAATGGCCTTGGTGAAGTTGTTTCTCATGTTGCATATGGGGTAGGTCTACCATCAATCAGCGACCTCCGTCACTATATCGAGGAAGAAGCGGTAGTTGTATGGCTACCGTTTCTCAGTGGATTTTGCCTTCAAACACATGATGAGAATTGACAGAGGGTTACCCAGGCCTTGCACTTCCTGTTCTGCATTTACAATGTGATACTGTTCTACGATGTAGATTGGTATACCTACTTTAGGAACCTGTTGTTTCCCCCACCAATGGTGGTTGTGCCAAATGATGTTGCTTCTGCTACTGAAGAACCTACTAATGAGGAAGAGGTAGACACTGCCATTGATGCATCAATTTTTGCCTCTTGTGCCCTTGGATGAAAACCCTCTCTGCTCCTAAAAATGCCTCTCAATTTTCTTTATTTCCTGCTATTACATAGACCACCTATCCTACAGTTCTGTATATAAGCTTGAAAAAGGCTATCATTTTTGCATACATAAAAGAATAGCTCGAATATTTGTATACTTTTTGGATTATGGCTTCCCATCCATTTTGCAATGTAAAAGCCAAAGAATATATATAAATAGATATATATCTTTATATAAAAAAAAATCCATGGCTCTTTCTTTCATTTTGGATTTCAGTTTTATGGGATCTTTTATAGCATATGTGTTTATTTCTTTGCACATCCATGGGTATGTTTTATGTAAAGAAATCCCACTATTCCACCCTTCGTACTAATGGGTTACTTCCACAGAAGCACAAACCAATTTTGAAAAAGACCGACCAAAGAAAGGGAAATAAAATAAAAGCACTATTCACATATGTACAAAAATAGAACTCGACACCTAATGGAACAACTTAAGATGAATCCCATTAACCAGGATTCCTAAGGGTTCCTATTCCATATTTTCTAACTCGAAAGCATTATGCTCCTTGCACTGAATGATTTTAAAGGGACTCTCCCATAGGCTATCAAATTTACCATGCTGACCTAGCTTAGCAGCCCTTTTATCATACTTTAGTACTAAGTCTCTGCACTTTAAGCCTTGGTCATAAGCCTTCTTGTCAAACCATCACTTGACCACTTGTTGACGATTTGTCATGGCTATTAGGGAATTCTCCCTTTTTCCTGTACTTCTAATAGTTCGGCAAGCCAAACTTCTATGGCGCCATTTTCTTCTATCTCGAGGGATTTCAACAAATGGAGTGCCAAATTCTTTATAGATATAGGTAACAACACCTCTTTCCTATATACCAGCTCATAAGGCGAAGTCTTAAGGACTTGCTTAGGAGTTATGTGGTTTTCCCAGAGTGCTGCTCGAAGGTTTCTATGCCATTCTCTCTAGTGTTCTGAACCAGTTCTTTTAAGGAGCTAGATTAGGCTCTTGTTTGTTGACTCTGCTAGGATGTTTCCCTATGGGTAATAATTTGATGATGTCTCGAGGAATATTCCATTCGTTAATGCAAAGCAACATACCTTTATGCCTAGGAAAGCTCTAGCATTATCAAAAGTGATAGTCTTCGGAGGACCGAACCTTGTCACCAGCTCTTCGAGGAAATCTACAATTTTTGTTTATGTTGCACTTTTAAGCGGAACGACCTCCGTCCATCTTGTGAAGTAATCCATGGCGGTCAGAATCGACTTGTGTCTAGAACTAGAAGCTGGGTTAATCATCTCGATGAAGTACAAGCCCCATTGCACAAACGATTCGTCTGCCACTATAGGTTTGAGAGGCATTGCAAAAAAATTTCTTCTGTCAGTAAAGAACTGGCATTTTTTGCAAGATTTTCCCAAAAAGTGGGAGTCATTAAAAATTGTAGGCTAATAGTAACCAATGCACATGAATTTAATGGTGGTGGTCTTAGCAGAGAAGTTTCTGCCCGCAACGCTGTTGTGAAATGCATTAAGGATCCTCTTTGCTTGCTTCGAAGTAACGCATCGTAGGAGAAGACCATTGAAATTTCTTTTGAAAAGGACTCCCTCTACTAGCATATATCTGTAATTTTGCAGCTGGTAGTATCTCATCTTTTGGGTTGAGAGACCTAGCGGATACTTTTTAGTTTGCATGAACCTCATTCTATCAGTCAGCCAACAACCCTCTGATTCTCGTTCATTTATCAAGACAAGATCTGGTTGCTCCCCTACGGTGGGTATCTCCTCGTTCTGTGCCATGTATTCGCACAGTCCTCTTTCTCTAATAGTTTTAGTAGGTTTTACCTCAATGTCATATTCAAGGATCTTGGTGAACCAATTAGCTCTTTTTTCTATGATCTCCCCTTCCATGATATATTCGCGCACACTAGAATGTGCGACATAAACGAACACCTTGTTGCAGGAAATTAAATGACAAAACTTTTTAAGTCCCTTCACTATTGCAAAGGCCTGCCTTTTGATGAAATTATAATTTTCCTCATATTCCTTCAAGGTCTGGGAGTAGAATGCCACTGGATGATCTCCTTTTCCTTCATCATCTTTTTGGGTTAGGATAGTAGCAATACTGGACTTTCTACTGAATGCATACATTATAAAATCTTTAGATAGATCTAGATTAACCAGTACCGAAGCTGTGGAAATAGCTTCCTTGAACTTTCCAAAGGCTTCACAAGCTTTGGCCATCCACTTGAATGCTCGATCCTTCTTAAGCATTGATGCAGAGGGTCAGGGACTTTGCAAGGAACACCAGATAACAAGACTAACAATGCTTCACTTCTCAACCTTTCAACTAAGCACCAACCTGAAGATAAGGCCTCAACTTTGCATTCATGACCTATTTGCTTCCCTTGTGGTTCCAAACCATTTGAATGATCTCAAAGGACTTAACCTAACTTGACTCAAAAGCTTCTCAAGCCCTAACCCTCTGTTTTGAACAAAACTCACTTTTGCTGCTCAACTAGCCTTCTAGCCCTATTAGGCCTTTGGCGAAGGATTCTTGAATTTTTCCTCAAACTTTGCAAATGAACCTCCAATCAAATGGTTGTTTCAGGTGTGGTTTGTTATGAAAAACATCATGTCAACTCCTTGGCATCACTTGTTTCAAACAATCTTTCTTCAAACCCTGCTATTTCCTCAAAACTAGGCCTAATTAGCCCTCTTTTTCAAAGCAACCCCTCTTTAAACTTGTCCCCTAGCCTTAAAACTCTCAACAATCTTCCAAAACATTCCCAAACCAAATATTTTCAAACTTTTAATCTTCTATGTTACTCTTAATATGCCCAATTACAAAACCCTCCCTAATTTGGCTTAAAACTAGGGCTTTTTGATTCTAGGACTTCCAAACACTTCCAGGTCTTGATTTTTGACTTTTCACCATTAATTCAACATTTCTCAACTACTGCAACTCAAAAATATACCTCTTTTTTAGGCAGATTCTCCACTGCTATACCCTAGGGTCCATCTTCATGCCTTTTCCTTTGTTAATTCATTGTGCACATGTTAATTTTCCTCTTCCCTGAACATTTCTTTGTTAGTTTATTATGGTACATGTCAAATGTGATCCATTTAATAGGTGTTTAGTCAAATTACTCCATGAAATGGATCATTCAATCATTAAAACTCTCAAAACACAGCAAAATTTGTATTTTCCTGTAGACAGTCAGCAAAAAATGTGCAAGAATTTGATTCCTATTATCTTTCAGGGCATACAAAGGTTTGAAATCATGTAAATACTAGTCCTTAATCCATCACAATGAATCAAGCTTCAATAGGAAATCAATAGACTACCAAAAAAGACACAAAATAATGCAAAAAATTGTAGTTTACTGCTTTTTCTAAGAACAGTCCATACAACTCTTCTTCAAAAATGACCAACCTCATACAAATGAACATTTTAGGGTTATAAACCCATTCTCCAACTGATCCAACCAAATTGTATTGATTACAATACTTTATTAACTCTAAAACACTCAAAACTCTCTTTCCCGACTAAACTAAAATTCAAATTTTTGAAATGACAAACTTACCTTTTATTGATTTATACTGACCAAAAGCTATCTAGACTTTAATATCTAACCATAATTGATCTAATTAGAACATCATAAACCTACCTACACCTCTTGGACACTATTGGTCCACTTACAAGATTCTTTTGTCCTATGGTCCTTTCATGACCCTTAGAACTTTTAACAATCTCATTACATTTGTTCATCCCAAATGCCATTATAGGCTCCAATAGGTCATAATTGATGTTTTGACTTGCTTGGAAGGTCCTCCTGACCCCTGCACTCTCCTGGTTCTTGAACAACTCCTTGAAGGCCTTGGGTGCTCCTGCACCATTCTCCCCAAGAAAGAAAGAACTCTTGCCCCAAGAAGTGTCCCATGTGTTACCACCAAAAGACCTTTTGCTCACATGTGTTTTCATCTTCCAATGAGCAGGTATGTAGTCCCCCAAAGTCACTGTCTTCCTCTTCTACCAAATTGCATTCTTGACATTCATCATGTGAGAACCAAAATAGGGTCTGGTTTGTCCTCTTTGCTACTTGATAACAATAGGTTCTTGTGCCCTGCTCCTATCCTCATTCCACTGTCTCCTTTGTCAAAGAACTCCCCCATTATCACCCTCATTTATAGGGCATTCAATGCCTCCAACCCTGATATACTCTAAATCCCACAAAGTCTGATTTGAAGGACTGTCCACCTCATAACCCTGCTGCAACTTGTCTGCTTTCAGCTTACCAATGCCTTCCCCTGTTTCACCCTGCTTATTCACCTACAAAATCTTCTCAAAACAAATCACAAAACTATCATTAGACTGCTCCAAAGGTAAAGGAACCAACTAATATCTAACATCTCCTTTGTGAACCAAATATGTGTTAAGAAATCCATCATGCAATGTCCTTCTAGCATACTGCCATGGCATTCCCAAGATGATATGACCACAAGTCATTGGAATGACATCACAAAGCATTCTATCATGATATGAACCAATTGAGAAATCAACAAAAGCTCTCTTACCAATCTCTACATGCTGTCCTTGAGTTACCCAAGTGGCCTTGTAGGGAGTAGGATGATCAAAAGTTTCAATCCCTAACTTGGTTATCATATCAAGTGAAACTAAATTGCTATGTGACCCTGAATCTATGAGCAATCTGTAGATCTTACCATGACTGAGACAATTTTTTTGAAAATAGTTACCTTTGGTTCTTGATGAAGTCTTTCTCCTTGCTTGATCATGAGAAACTCACCATCAGTCACAGGGTCTGCCATAAATGTTTTTGGTTCCTCCTTCTTGTCTTCTTCTTCTTGTACCAAGTTAGCTCTCCTTTCTCTGCCCCTATCAGCTTGTTCCCATTTAGGACACTTGAAGGAAGGATGCCCTGGTTCATTGCAATTGAAACATCTACCTGTGAATGGTCCTCTACCTTGTCCAAATCTACCTCCTCTAGGAGTGTATCCACCTCTTTGATCATAAAATATCTCTTTGCCTTTGTCATTGATGCTCTTATCATTACTGCCTTGTCCTTGCTCTCTATTACCTCTGCCCCTGTTTGAACTACCTCCTCTTCCACCATTACTTGATCTTTCTTGCTTCCTTTTCACCTTTCTTCTGCTCTAATGGCCAACTGAAAACATTCTCCCAATGTCCTTGGCAATTGAAAATCAATCTCATCTTGTAGATTGTACCTCAAGCCATTGATGTACCTGGCTATTTTCTCATCCTCTTCTTCATAACCTCCTCTGATACTAAGCTTGTGAAATTGCTCAGTATAGGACATAACATCCAAGTCCTTTTCTTTAAATTCTACCTCATCCTTTTCACATGAATGGTATAATCAGATGGTAGGAATTGCTCCTTGACCAAACTCTTCATCCTTGCCCATGTAGAGACTTTTTCCAATCCACTAGCCATCCTATCATTCTAAAAACTAGTCCACCATGTCAATGCTGTGCCTCTCAACTTGGTTTTGGAAAACTTAACCTTCCTCTCTTCATCCATCTCCTCAAACTCAAAGTAGTTTTCTAAGGCATCAAGCCATCCCAACACCTCTTCACTATCCATCTTCCCTTGATAGATAGGCAAGTCTATGTGACTCTTCCCTCCATGACCTTGTACTCCTTCAACAACCTCACTAACCTCCTTTCCTCAGGGTCCTCTGTATCATCTGCTTGTTGTTCCTGATTTACCCTCACATGCTCTTCATCTTCATCATTGTTTTCTTGGTCTCTTGTTCTTCTCTCCTCCTACTCCTCTCAAGGTTATTGATCCTTGCCTGCATAGTATCTCTCTCTCTTCTCCATTTCCTTTCTTCTCTTGCTCTTGCTGCTTCTTGTTCCCTTCTTTCTCTTCTCTCCCTCTCCAAGATCTCCTTCAACTCTTCCAACTCTCTTTCCAATTGATTCTTTGGTGCCATTGCTATTTCTCCAATCCCTAAAGGACCTACTCACTACTCTAATACCACTCTGATGCAGAGGGTTAGGGACTTTGCAAAGGAACACCAGATAACAAGACTAACAATGCTTCACTTCTCAACCTTTCAACTAAGCACCAACCTGAAGATAAGGCCTCAACTTTGCATTCATGACCTATTTGCTTCCCTTGTGGTTCCAAACCATTTGAATGATCTCAAAGGACTTAACCTAACTTGACTCAAAAGGTTCTCAAGCCCTAACCCTTTGTTTTGAACAAAACTCACTTTTGCTGCTCAACTAGCCTTCTAGCCCTATTAGGCCTTTGGCGAAGGATTCTTGAATTTTTCCTCAAACTTTGCAAATGAACCTCCAATCTAATGGTTGTTTTGGGTGTGGTTTGTTATGAAAAACATCATGTCAACTCCTTTGCATCACTTGTTTCAGACAATCTTTCTTCAAACCCTGCTGTTTCCTCAAAACTAGGCCTAATTAGCCCTCTTTTTCAAAGAAACCCCTCTTTAAATTTGTCGCCTGGCCTTGAAACTCTCAACATTCTTCCAAAACATTCCCAAACCAAATATTTTTAGACTTTTAATCTTCTATGTTACTCTTAATATTCCCAATTACAAAACCCTCCCTAATTTGGCTTAAAACTAGGGCTTTTTGATTCTAGGACTTCCAAACACTTCCAGGTCTTGATTTTTGACTTTTCACCATTAATTCAACATTTCTCAACTACTGCAACACAAAAATGTACCTCTTGTTAAGGAAAATTCTCCACTGCTATACCCTAGGGTCCATCTTCATGCCTTTTCCTTTGCTAAGCCACTGTGCACATGTTAATTTTCCTCTTCCATGAATATTTCTTTGTTAGTTTCTTATGGTACATGTCAAATGTGATCCATTTAATAGGTTTTCAGTCAAATTACTCCATGAAATGGATCATTCAATCATTAAAACTCTCAAAACAGAGCAAAATCTATATTTTCCTGTAGACAGTCAGCAAAAAATGTGCAAGAATTTGATTTCTATTGTCTTTCAGAGCATACAAAGGTTTAAAATCATGTAAATTCTAGTCCTTAATCCATCACAATGAATCAAGCTTAAATAGAAAATCAATAGACTACCAAAAAAGACACAAAATAATGCAAAAAATGTAGTTTACTGCTTTTTCTGAGAATAGTCCGTACAACTCTTCTTCAAAAATGACCAACCCCATACAAATGAACATTTTAGGGTTATAAACCCATTCTCCAACTGATACAACTGAATTGGATTGATTACAATACTTTATTAACTCTAAAACACTCAAAACTCTCTTTCCCGCCTAAACTGAAATTCAAATTTTTGAAATGAAAAACTTACCTTTTATTGATTTATACTGACCAAAAGCTATCTAGACTTTAATATCTAACCATAATTGATCCAATTAGAACATCATAAACCTACCTACACCTCTTGGACACTATTGGTCCACTTACAAGATTCTTTTGTCCTATGGTCCTTTCATGACCCTTAGAACTTTTAACAATCTCATTACATTTATTCATCCCAAATGCCATTATAGGCTCCAATAGGTCATAATTGATGTTTTGACTTGCTTGGAAGGTCCTCCTAACCCCTACAGTCTCCTGGTTCTTGAAAAACTCCTTGAAGGCCTTGGGTGCTCCTGCACCATTCTCCCCAAGAAAGAAATAACTCTTTCCCCAAGAAGTGTCCCATGTGTTGCCACCAAAAGACCTTTTGCTCACATGTGTTTTCATCTTCCAATGAGCAGGTATGTAGTCCCCCAAAATCACTGTCTTCCTCTTCTGCCAAACTGCATTCTTGACATTCATCATGTGAGAACCAAAATAGGGTCTACTTTGTCATCTTTGCTGCTTGATAACAGTAGGTTCTTGTGCCCTACTCCTGTCCTCATTCCACTGTCTCCTTTGTGAAAGAACTCCCCCATTATCACCCTCATTTATAGGGCATTCAATGCCTCCAACCCTAATACTGTCTAAATCCCACAAAGTCTGATTTGAAGAACTGTCCACCTCATAACCCTGCTGCAACTTGTCTCTTTTCAGCTTACCAATGCCTTCCCCTATTTCACCTTACTTATTCACCTGTAGAGTCTTCTCAAAACAAATCACAAAACTATCATTAGACTGCTCCAAAGGTAAAGGAACCAACTAATATCTAACATCTCCTTTGTGAACCAAATATGTGGTAGGAAATCCATCATGCAATGTCCTTCTAGCATACTGCCATGGCCTTCGCAAGATGATATGACCACAAGTCATTGGAATGACATCACAAAGCATTCTATCATGATATGAACCAATTGAGAAATCAACAAAAGCTCTCTTACCAATCTCTACATGCTGTCCTTGAGTTACCCAAGTGGCCTTGTAGGGAGTAGGATGATCAAAAGTTTCAATCCCTAACTTGGTTATCATATCAAGTGAAACTAAATTGCTATGTGACCCTAAATCTATGAGCAATCTGTAGATCTTACCATGACTGAGACAATTTGTTTTGAAAATAGTTACCTTTGGTTCTTGATGAAGTCTTTCTCCTTGCTTGATCATGAGAAACTCACCATCAGTCACAGGGTCTGCCATAAATGTTTTTGGTTCCTCCTTCTTGTCTTCTTCTTGTACCAAGTTAGCTCTCCTTTCTCTGCCCCTATCAGCTTGTTCCCATTTAGGACACTTGAAGGAAGGATGCCCTGGTTCATTGCAATTGAAACATCTACCTGTGAATGGTCCTCTACCTTGTCCAAATCTGCCTGCTCTAGGAGTGTATCCACCTCTTTGATCAGAAAATATCTCTTTACCTTTGTCCTTGTTGCTCTTATCATTACTGCCTTGTCCTTGCTCTCTATTACCTTTGCCCCTGTTTGAACTACCTCCTCTTCCACCATTACTTGATCTTTCTTGCTTCCTTTTCACCTTTTCTTCTGCTCTAATGGCCAACTGAAAACATTCTCCCAATGTCCTTGGAAATTGAAAACCAATCTCATCTTGTAGATTGTAACTCAAGCCATTGATGTACCTGGCTATTTTCTCATCCTCTTCTTCATAACCTCCTCTGATACTAAGCTTGTGAAATTGCTCAGTATAGGACATAACATCCAAGTCCTTTTGCTTTAAATTCTGCCTCATCCTTTTCACATGAATGGTATAATCAGATGGTAGGAATTGCTCCTTTACCAAACTCTTCATCCTTGCCCATGTGGAGACTTTTTCCAATCCACTAGCCATCCTATCATTCTAAAAACTAGTCCACCATTTCAATGCTGTGCCTCTCAACTTGGTTTTGGAAAACTTAACCTTCCTCTCTTCATCCATCTCCTCAAACTCAAAGTAGTTTTCTAAGGCATCAAGCCATCCCGGCACCTCTTCACTATCCATCTTCCCTTGATAGATAGGCAAGTCTATGTGACTCTTCCCTCCATGACCTTGTACTACCTTCAACAACCTCACTAACCTCCTTTCCTCAGGGTCCTCTGTATCATCTGCTTGATGTTCCTGATTTACCCTCACATGCTCTTCATCTTCATCATTGTTTTCTTGGTCTTTTTGTTCTTCTCTCCTCCTACTCCTCTCAAGGTTATTGATCCTTGCCTGCATAGTATCTCTCTCTCTTCTCCATTGCCTTTCTTCTCTTGCTCTTGCTGCTTCTTGTTCCCTTCTTTCTCTTCTCTCCCTCTCCAAGATCTCCTTCAACTCTTCCAACTCTTTTGCAAATTGATTCTTTGGTGCCATTGCTATTTCTCCAATCCCTAAAGGACCTAGTCACTACTCTAATACCACTCTGATGCAGAGGGTTAGGGACTTTGCAAGGAACACCAAATAACAAGACTAACAATGCTTCAGTTCTCAACCTTTCAACTAAGCACCAACCTGAAGATAAGGCCTCAACTTTGCATTCATGACCTATTTGCTTCCCTTATGGTTCCAAACCATTTGAATGATCTCAAAGGACTTAACCTAACTTGACTCAAAAGGTTCTCAAGCCCTAACCCTCTGTTTTGAACAAAACTCACATTTGCTACTCAACTAACCTTCTAGCCCTATTAGGCCTTTGGCAAAGGATTCTTGACTTTTTCCTCAAACTTTGCAAATGAACCTCCAATCTAATGGTTGTTTCAGGTGTGGTTTGTTATGACAAACATCATGTCAACTCCTTGGAATCACTTGTTTCAGACAATATTTCTTCAAACCCTGCTGCTTCCTCAAAACTAGGCCTAATTAGCCCTCTTTTTCAAAGCAACCCCTCTTTAAATTTGTCCCCTGGCCTTGAAACTCTCAAAAGTCTTCCAAAACATTCCCAAACCAAATATTTTTAGACTTTTAATCTTCTATGTTACTCTTAATATGCCCAATTACAAAACCCTCCCTAATTTGGCTTAAAACTAGGGCTTTTTGATTCTAGGACTTCCAAACACTTCCAGGTCTTGATTTTTGACTTTTCACCATTAATTCAACATTTATCAACTACTGCAACTCAAAAATATACCTCTTGTTAAGGTAGATTCTCCACTGCTATAACCTAGGGTCCATCTTCATGCCTTTTCCTTTGCTAATTCACTGTGCACATGTTAATTTTCCTCTTCCCTGAAAATTTCTTTGTTAGTTTCTTATGGTACATGTCAAATGTGATCCATTTCATAGGTGTTCAGTCAAATTACTCCATGAAATGGATCATTCAATGATTAAAACTCTCAAAACAGCGCAAAATCTGTATTTTCCTGTAGATAGTCAACAAAAAACATGCAAGAATTTGATTCCTATTGTCTTTCAGAGCATACAAAGGTTTGAAATCATGTAAATACCAGTCCTTAATCCATCACAATGAATCAAGCTTCAATAGGAAATCGATATACTACCAAAAAAGACACAAAATAATGCAAAAAACTCTAGTTTACTGCTTTGCTTGAGAACAGTCTGTACAACTCTTCTTCAAAAATGACCAACCCCATACAAATGAACATTTTAGGGTTATAAATCCATTCTCCAATTGATCCAACTGAATTGGATTGATTACAATGCTTTATTAACTCTAAAACACTCAAAACTCTCTTTCCCGCCTAAACTGAAATTCAAATTTTTGAAATGACAAACTTACCTTTTGTTGATTTATACTGACCAAAAACTATCTAGACTTTAATATCTAATGATAATTGATCTAATTAGAACATCATAAACCTACCTACACCTCTTGGACACTATTGGTCCACTTACAAGATTCTTTTGTCCTATGGTCCTTTTAGTACCCTTAGAACTTTTAACAATCTCATTACATTTATTCATCCCAAATGCCATTATAGGCTCCAATAGGTCATAAATGATGTTTTGACTTGCTTGGAAGGTCCTCCTGACCCCTACACTCTCCTGGTTCTTGAACAACTCCTTGGAGGCCTTGGGTGCTCCTGCACCAAGCATTAGGGTGATCGACTTAATTATTCCTACAAAGTCAGAAATAAACTTGCTAACAAAATTTACTTTGCTCAGGAGGGACTAAACACCTTTCTTATTCACCGAAAGGGGGAGTTCCTTGATAGCTTTTACCCATTCAGGGTCGATTGAAATTCCTTCATTAGACACATGTCCTAACAACTTGCCTTGCAGTACTCTGAATACACATTTCTTTGGATTTAGGGAAACCCTAAACTCCTGAAACTTTTGAAAAACTATTTCTAAATGGTCAAAATGATTATACTTAGATTTAGAAAACACAATAAGATCATCTAGGTAAATTAGAATAAACTTATTGATTAGTTCGATGAATGTGATGTCCATCACCTACTGGAATGTTGCCCCTGCATTGGATAAACCAAAAGGCATTTTAGCATATGAAAATGTTCCACACTTTGTGGTGAACGTAGTCGTGCTGATCCTCTTCCTTAACTCATATCTGATTATAGCTGGAGAAACCAGATCCAATAGAGAAAATATTTCTGATCCTGCAACCGTTTGTAGGATTGACTCCATTGAAGATAGTGGATAATGGTCCTTCAGGGATGCTATGTTTAGGTCTTGGAAGTC
Organism: Sequoia sempervirens; assembly: GCA_007258455.2. Lineage (NCBI taxonomy): Eukaryota > Viridiplantae > Streptophyta > Pinopsida > Cupressales > Cupressaceae > Sequoia > Sequoia sempervirens. The sequence goes on along the minus strand of VDFB02193867.1, from coordinate 767,201,974 downwards.
CACACACAAATGGATATCTCCATTCTTCTTTTGAACTAGGACCAGATTGGATATCCAAGTACTATGCTTGATTGGGAAGAAAATGCGCGACTCAATGAGCTTAGTTAGCTCTTGTGCCATTAGCGCTTCAATTTTAGGGTTTATTGGCCTCTATTTTTGTCAGACTAGTTTTGCACCTTCTATTAGCTTGATAGTGTGCTAATTGATATCACGATCATACCCCTCTAGATCATCATAGGACCATGCCACTACTCCATATTTTTCACAGAAACTGACGAGTCTTTCCTTATCATGGTGCGAGACATTTTTTCCGACTCAAAGATTCCTACCATCTATGACCCAAAGGTTTACATAATCACTTGTGTCTGCTATGAACTTCCATTTATCATTTCAGGCATCATCACGATAATTTTTTTTTGAGAGTAACCAATCCTTTCGGAAGCTTGTTAGATTTGAGTTGCATAATTTTTCCTTCATAAGCTTCAACAATCTTTGGTTGAAGTTGATCAACAAATTTCCCCAACTACTGGATGAACGAGGTGATGTGTTCATCACTTTCAAAAACTTGCCAATACTGATCATTGTCGGGAATCACTGGTCGGACCAGTACTCATACTAAATGTTTGTTATGTATAAGGTCAGAGGCAGGGTGAAACTGAGCACCAATCATGTCCATGCAATCTGCATCGCTATTTTGTCCTTGGGGAATAGTCTGGATGTTGAAAGCTTCAAAACCATCAACCAGGTCCAGAATCGGTGCTGATAGGACCTCATGCGGACATTCCTTTCCATGGAAACTCCTTAGACTTGGTTGACTACTAGTTCATAATCTCCGAACACTATTAATTGTTTTATTCCCATTCGTTCCGCAAGGCTTAAACCTTGAGCTAATCCTTCATATTCAGCCTCATTGTTTGAGCAAGCAAAATGAAAATGGAAAGACCTTAACAATTTTTTATTTTGTGGCTATATTAGATATATCCCCGCTCTAGCACCCACTTTGCTTCTTGCTCTGTCAAAGTACAACATCCATAGGTCATTTTCTTGGCTACCTTCGAACTATTTGGCAACCTTTGGGAATACTTGGTCTTCATCATAAATTTACACAGGTACCCAATCCTGTAGCATGATAATTTTTGTAAGGATCATTGTCCATGTGTTCACTCAATAGAGCATCTTTTTTGTCATTCCTATCTCCGCTCACCTTTGCTTCCTCCAGTAATTCAACACAATACATTTCTTTCTTGGTGATAGAAGTATGTGCGGCTTCAAAATTGATCAGGGCTTCATCCACTACATGTTCAAAATGCAAAGCCTCCGATTATATCTTCATTTTTGTGCCATGCTTGGTTCTAAGTATTAGATGTGACCAATCCAAGGATAGGTAACCGCCCACCTTTGAAGTAAATACTCAAGATAGACAGAGACCAAATATAGGAGGAACATCTATGATCACAGTGTCTTGCAACACTGTAATACTAGGGAAAGCAAATAGAGTTAACGAAAGTACTTTAATGACACCTACGGTTTCAACATTGTTCCCATCAAGCTGCATTAGCCCCCTTTTCATAGGTTCATAGTTGAGTCCTAAAGCTTCGGCTATCTATTTAGGAATAACAATGCGACTAGCACTAGAATCAATCATAGCATTGTGCAATAACTTCTTTCCTATAATGAGAGTCAAGAAGAAGGGTTGGGGTTTTAACTTATCCCTAATCTCAACAGAGGATTCCTTTGTATTGTTTGTAAAGACTTTAGCCAGCGGTATTTGATTGACAATCTCTGCACTGGAAAACTGCTCTGTTGGCACTATATTGACCTCTTCTTGAAGCGCCTTCTATAATAACATCTTTTGCTCTGGGATAGCTAGAATGTCCCATAGAGATACATTAGCGGATGACTTCTTCAATTGTTCGACCACATTAAAAGGTGACAAACTCAGAGGTTTCTGCTATGTGGCTCTTGGTGTAATAATTTCCTTCCGTGGTTGGGATGGTGGCAGGGTGGTAGAAGTACCAAGAATCTGATCATAAACACCTTTGAGTTGCAGGCTGGCTAGATGTGAAACAACCGACTCACTGGTAAATCTTCTCTTTGAGTGCGTGTTATAATTAGATTGCACTTGTGGTGTTTTGGACATGAATGTATCATTAGCAAACATCGTTTCTTCTTCCTCCATCCAGGAAAAAAGTGCGTAATCAAGAGCAATATCAGATTCTTGTTCTAAAGACATTCCTTGCATTTACATGGTAAGAACCGCACTCTCCATTTGTGGTGAGGCATATATATAACCTTCGTGATCTATTGCCACACCTTGGCTACATTGCTCTGCCACCTTTTGTTGCAAGTTGCCACACGAACAGTTCTAGGCATATGTGCATCACTACAAGGGAAGCACCACATATTGATATCATCAATAAGGTTTTCTACCCTACGGTCAATTCCCTACTCAAGCTTGACAATGCGCTTGTCAGTGAAGTAGGCACCGACATCATTTGGTTTGCGGTCAAAGTTGGTGGACTAGTGCGAGGCATGTCCTGGTGTAAACATAAAAAAATTGTCATCTTACGATACCTTGTCACAACATTGCATCATTTAGACACCTTGTATCATGTTTTGCCCTAGGTACCCATGTCATCATATATTTAATTAAATAAATTTTATTTATTTACTTAAATTCATAATCATTTCCATCCATTTCTCTAATGTTAATTAAATATTATTTAATTAATTAAATCATTTATATCCCTTCCTCTAATGTTAATTAAATAATTTATATTATTTAATTAATTAAATATTTTTCATCCATTCCTCTAATGTTAATTAAATAATTTATATTATTTAATTAATTAAATCATTTTCATCCATTCCTCTAATGTTAATTAAATAAGTTATATTATTTAATTAATAAAATCATAAATTCAACACTAATTAAATAAATCCAAAATTTATTTTATTAATAAAATCCTAAAAATATCTTCTCGCTTTCTTTCCAAAACTGAACTCATGTGTATCTAATTAATTTATTTAATTAGACAATTCATCAATTATCCTTCTCCTCTTTTTCAAAATTTATTTCCTTTAAAATAGGAAATAGAATCCTTCTATCTTTTTACAATCTTATCCTATCTTGTTTTATTTTCTCTTTGATTAAATAAAACAAAAATCAAATCCTTATGAATATTGTTAAATCTTATCTCTGTCCAAATCGAAAATCTATAAATCAAACCTTTTACAAGCCATTGCGATCGAATCTTCTTCTGGCTTCTTCACTCTGTCAAAATCAATCTTCAATCACCATCTATCATTTTCATCAAGTCGTTATGCTGTAGGAATGAGCATCCAACACTCCTCTATTTCCAACCCTTCAAAATCTTGCATTTTAGCATAGTATGCATCTCATTCATATCTCGTTCTTTAGTTTTCTATTTTGTTGAGCTTGATCTACTAGATTTGAGAGCAACTGGAAACAACAAAACACTGGAGATAGAGAGAAATAAGACGATTTCGAAGAAGCTGCCATTAACAGTTTGCTTATTTCTTTTTTTCTTTCATTTTTTGATTTAATGTTTTATTGATATGTGTTTGAATTCATTTATATTTGATCATATTTTCATACACACATAAAATGGTGCCCACCGTGGGGCTTACCCCATTTTTAACATTTATTTGTAGGTTTTTTGACAGGATTTCGTGTTCTGGAATTCGACTTTCTGATGAAAATTATAATTTTAGAGAATCCAAGGGTTTCTATAGTGCATACAAGGGTTTATTTAGTGCATACAAGGCTTTTAACGGTGCTTCTTGCATGTTTTATTGATTTTGTTTTGTAGATTTGTTAGTTTTTGGACAAAACCGTAGGTTTTACCAATTTCTTCATATCTTTTACACAGATGTGAATTTTTCCACAAGATTTACACAAAGTCTTTTGAGTCATCTCAAAAGGCTACAGTAAAAAAATTGAGGGATTATCATAATTTTGTAGGAGTTATTATAATTTTATGTTTTTTCATAAAATTAGTTTTCTGGATGCAAATCAGCGATTTTTTTAGAATTTTTTACATTTTTAGAAAGCTCTTTAAATTCTAATGGGGGTCTACGTTTTACAGATTTAATTTAGAAGTCAAATAAAATGAAAAAAATGTGATCTTCATTTTTCGTATGGTTTTGACAAATCCGCGTTTCTGAGAGCAAAACATAGAATTTTTCTAACTTCTTTACATTTCTGGAAAGCTCTCAGAAAATTAATAGGGATCTCTTCTTTGATTTTTTATTTTTCAGATCAATAAAATTGTAAAATAATAAAATCTAATTCGGCTATGTCAAAACCATGTATCTGAAATTACAATTTTTTGATGAGCTTGTTTCTTTTTTTGGCTGCATTATAATATTATTATTATTTTTATCTTGTAGGTGATCATAAGGAGCTATAATAGCAGCAATATCACTCACAACAACAATTTGGAAAGTGAAAATAATTAGGTGCACTCGTTTAATCTTTCACCTCTTAATCATTATTTGTCACACATTTGGATTTGGGCTCTTAAAACGGATCTTGTTTTCAATCACATATCAAAAATCAAAGCTAAAATTAACCACTGTCTTCCTACACATTTGATTTGGGATCTAAAAAAAAAGAGTGTTTCATTGCTTTCTTACACACATTTCCTTTCTAAGGGTCAATTAACAACTGAGTGTGAATCAAGTGTGTGTGTGATCACAAACACCTCACTTGGTTTGTTTTTTTTTTTTTGGTCAAACCCTTTCTAGGAGGCCTGCTAGGGGATTTCATCACCCCTAGGGATGACCTCAATCGAAGTGTGAATCAAAAGACACACTTATTTGAGAGTTAAAATCTTGTCACTCTTGGCTAAGCCCCAAAGAACTTTATACGTTTGGGAAGTGAAAGTGAAGGGTGGGTTACCCCTTTCTTCTAACTTTGTGGCAAGATTTTTCTTTCAAATCATCCTTAGTCAACCTTGTGCAGACTAGCTTGAGACCTAATTGGCCATACCCACTTGACTAATTCTAAGACTTGTTGATGTGTCTTCTTCAAGTGTGTGTTTAATAATCACATTCATAATTTCAAATTCAGACTTGCTTATGTGTCTTGCGTGTGTGATTCATGTTTGTGCATGTGTGATCATTCATTTAAACATTTCCAAATCAAGCTAAACACCAAACACATAAATACAAGTCACTCTACACATTCTTCCAACACATTCATATCCAATCACTTTCATCCTAATCATTCTTCTTAGCCACATCCTATCCATTTCATCATAATCAATCAAGTCATCCAATCTAATCATTCCACATCATCACCATCACCAACAAAATCCTAGTCACCACTTGTCAAAATGGTCATAATCATAAACAAGCCCAATCCTAATCATAAGCCCAAATTCATAATCCAAGGGGGCTATCCCTCTAGGCCAAATCATGAGACAAAACCTAAGCCTGAAGTCATAATTCAAGGAGTCTCTTTCTCTAGTTCAAATCATGAAAGAAAACCAAAACCTAAAATCATACTTCAAGGGGCTTCTCCTACCACCTCTAATAATGACATGAACGATGTTGCATACTTTGAAGAACAAATCGATATGCAAGAGCTTACACACATGTGTGACACCATGCCCACATTCGAAACACAAAGCCCTAGCATCCCAACTTCAAAACCTTCTTCAAACACTTCACCAAATACCCCAACCCCTAGACCACCAAACCATACAAAGCCTTCAAACCATCTTTCAAAATTTTCAACAAATTAAATAACCTCAAATCCAACACCTCCTAGCTCAAGCCAATCATTTCATTGCCACTTGTCAAATTAAACACCCACAACATCATCCCCTATCAATTCATTATCAACCAATGCCACCTCAACCTAATGTGTCATCCGCTTCCACCTCATACCAATCTAATCCATCCACTTCTTCGTATGTCAATGGCATGTCAACCTATCAAGACACATCACAACAAACACATGTGACTTTAAGTTCTACCTTGCAACATGGTCAAAATTCTTCATGTTCTAATGCAACCATTGACAAGGGGAATACCGATCTAGCACATGCACCCTATAAATTTATCATACCATCATCCACTCAAAATCAAAACCCTAAGCCAACACCTTCCACCCCTACACCTCCAAAGGATGTGACCCAAGGGCTACAAGCAAGGAATCAATTGTCACCATGTCATTCAACACATATACTTGAACATACAAAAGAGTCCTCAAACATCATGCCAAGTCCTTCAAGCCAACCATGTCATCCACAATCCCTTGATCCAATTCAAGAGTCTCCCCTCATAAGTCCAAGCCACCCTCTATCATGCTCCTATGTTGTTGAACATCAAGAACATGACAAGTCTCTCCATGAGAAATCACTTTCCACCTCCATTCCAATAAGTCATGAGGTATTTCAAGAGCACAATCCTAAACATGCAGAAACATTACCCCCTCATCCACATAAAGATCAACACCCTCCTAATGATTCCATTCATACCATACTTAATACTATTCATGATCAATCTTCCATTTTTGATGAAGACCCCTTTTATGATCGAGAAGACCATGATGATCCTCTTAGCCAACTTTATGTATTCCATGGTCAAGAGCTTTCCACCTCACCCATCCATGATGCACAAACATACTTCTCATGATGAGACATATGCCTCCCAAGCACACATAGAAGATCAAATAAATATCTTGGATCTAAGTGAACACAATGCTAATCAAGATCCTAGTGATCCTCCATCACCCACTATCAACACCAATGCAAGTCCTCCATCATATCCTATTGGTTTTTCTACCCTCATTCATGAATGTTCCTCCTTTGAACAACAACCATTATCTTCTCCATCCAATAAAGAACTCATGTCTAGTGTTTCACCTACACCTAGTCTCATTGTCCATTGCACACTCCAAAATATGAACCACCAAGGTAAAGGTCTAGACCTTCATAAACAAGATATTTTGGAGCCTATACATGTCAAAGTCCCTCCACGCTCTTATGGCCTTGGACCTACACCCCAAGGAAAACAACCTAAAGATGTTGGTACTTCCTCCATGCATCCCAAGTCCACTTTCCATCATAAAGCCTATCATACACCTAAAACATATGTTGCCATCCCTCCTCCATCATCCTACAAATTTCAAAAGCATGTGACCATACACCTTCCACCATCCACTCTACCACCATTGCTTCCAACTCCCAATATCCCTTGATCCACTCTACCACCATTGCTTCCAACTCCTAATATCCCTCCATCCACTTTACCACCCTTACTCCCAACACCTAATATCCCTACCATTCAATCCTCTTATCCCTCCATCCATAAATACCCTAACATTCCTAATCATGACCAACAAATGCACACATTGTCTAAACATAAAGCTCCCACTCATTCCACCAAACCCAAGGGATTCCAAAATAAAAATGGAGATGCCTCTACACATAAAGTCAAAAATTCTAAAGGTCCTAATTCCTTAGCATACAATTGCAAAATATCAAAGGAAAGTACATCTAAAAATCTATATAAGCCCATACCTCCAAAAGAAAAGTCCAAAACTAAAATGGTTTGGGTCCCTAAGAAAAAGGAAAGCAAGTCAAATGAGGCATCTACATCACAAAAATCCCAACCATCCACTTCCACCCCACATTCCAACTCTATTCAAAAGTCTCAAATTCCTAAAACCCACAAGAAAAATAAAAATCATAAAAATACTAAGTCTATGTGGGTACCTAAAACACTTCATCCGCCACCTTTTAAGAAAACTTCTCCATTGTTTCCTACACCTCATCCACATCAAAAGCTTCAATGTTTATCATAGTGTGTGCAACCATTGGTCATGGTTCCCTTCCATTTCACAACAATTCCACATACCTCACTCTCCTCATCCTTCACTCATTATCCTACATATCTCCCCCACCACCTTCCTATGGTCTATGCTTTTGGCTAAGCCTCCCCATACATCTTTTTCATAAGTTCCATATAATCCCTATCATCTTCCATACATAATTTGTATCATAATCCATTATTTTCCTCCATAATCCACATTATAATTCGCCATCTACCTACTCAATCTCCCTTTCATGTCATCCCTTACCAACATCTATGAGCATAATGACATTTTCCATGGTCCATGCAATGACATCCATATCTAGTGGGACTATCACCTTTCACAGAACTAGACACTTGAGTCTCTCCTATCCATATTCCCTTCTATCCAAAATAAAAATAAAAAATAAAAAAAAAAAGAAAAAAAGAAAAAAAAAGAGAAAAAAGAGAAATCCGTTCATCCAACGGTGAAAACCTGGTAAACAGGCACCTTGGATAAGTACCATGAAGGAAACCTAGCAAATAGGCATCATGTGTAGGTTGATTTTCTATGTCACTTACACTTGGGGGCACAATGTCTTATCTATCCAACCTATCATTCATGTCATGTCATTTCCATCCTACCTACCATCTTTAGTCATCCTACATACCTATCATATTAAAATCCACTTATCCACCATTCTCCTTTTGATATTGATGAAGACATAAGGGAAAAATGTTGAAACATGCTTTGGATATCTCTTGACATACCTCATCCTATCTAAATAAGCCTATCATTATCCTATTGTCATAATCTTTGTCCTGAAAAATCTTAAGTATTGTACTTAGAATGGGGCATGTTATTCCTATGCAACATAGTCTTTGGAAATCACATCTTTGCTCTCTTATGATGTATACATTCATTTCATTCACTATGAATTATCCTTTCCATCCATCCATATATCATGAGCCTTTTATCCCTTATCCCATCACCAACCCTTTCATCCATCAATCCCATTTATCTCCTTACACCTAGACTTGGTTTTCCCCTTGTCATTGGTCTCTAGCACAAAGGCTACTCAAATTTTTATCCTTTGATAAATCAAAACATTTCAAAAAGTCCAAAAAATATCAAAACATTTCAAAAGTCCAAAAAAAAATCAAAAACATTTCAAAAATCCAAAAACATCAAAATGTTTCAAAAATTCAATTTTTTTTTTTTAAATTTCAAAAATCCAAAAAATCAAACATTTCCAAAATCCAAAAAAATCAAAACATTTCACAAGTCCAAAAAAATAGAAAAATGTCCTAAAAAAAGTAAAAAAAATCAAATAGCCAACAAAATCCACGCAATAAAATCAAACCACATCACTTCTTCTCATCAATCTAATCATTATCATCAAAATCATTCCAATCCAATCAATTCCTCAATCTAATCATTCAACCATTCAACCAAATCAATCATCTCCATCAAAACCATTGTATCCAATCAAATCCATCAAATCATTCCAAGCAATAATCCAAATGCAAGTCAATCCTTAATCCATACCAATCAATTCAATCAATCTTGTCAAATTATCCAATCACATCCTTTGGTCTTGATCCTAATCTTGTCATAAACCAAATCAACTAGTCAATCAATCAATTATCATCATCCTTGTGTTGCTCTAGGGACATGCCGCTCCCCACAATGACAACACTATCATCATCATCAATCAATCAATAGTTTATAGCTTGACAGGGTAATTCCTTGTTTGTTTTTGTATCATTTGTGCATGCTTGCTTGCTTGCTTGTGTGTGTTATCATTTTATCTTGCATTTGTATCAAATCCATATCATTCCAGCTAATATTCATATATTGTGTGTGTTGGAATATCTTTTTGCATTATCCTTTGCATCTCAGGTCACATAATACCTTTTGTGCATTAGGACTTTAATGCTCTAAGTTTACTTCCTCATACGTCTAGACAAGGTTGTATTACACTAAGGCATTCGACACATTGTCACCTTGGTCCTTATATCTTGGTGCATAACGTTTAGTGCTATATCAAACATCATGGTTGCTCACCTTCATTGCAACATAACATAGCATTCATCTCCTTCATCCACTTTCTATCTTGCATTATTCGTCTTATCCCTCATTTTATCATTTCATTTCGAGAGCCTACTCGTGTTTGTTCAACCCGCCTATCCTCTCGAAGGGGGCATCATCATTCGATTATCCTATCTTTCCTTCACCATCCATTTTCTTTTACCTGTATCTTAACTTCTTTGAAATGATGTTACTCGACACAAATCTAATCATCTCGAACATCATCTCAAAGAGGGGTAAAATGTAGACATCAAAAAATTGTCATCTTATGATACCTTGTCACAACATTGCATCATTTAGACACCTTGTATCATGTTTTTCCCTAGCTACCCATGTCATCATATATTTAATTAATTAAATTTTATTTATTTACTTAAATTCATAATCATTTCCATCCATTTCTCTAATGTTAATTAAATAATTTATATTATTTAATTAATTAAATCATTTATATCCCTTCCTCTAATGTTAATTAAATAATTTATATTATTTAATTAATTAAATGATTTATATTATTTAATTAATTAAATAATTTATATTATTTAATTAATTAAATAATTTTCATCCATTCCTCTAATGTTAATTAAATAATTTATATTATTTAATTAATGAAATCATTTTTATCCATTCCTCTAATGTTAATTAAATAAGTTATATTATTTAATTAATGAAATCATAAATTCAACACTAATTAAATAAATCCAAAATTTATTTAATTAATAAAATCCTAAAAAAATCTTCTCGCTTTCTTTCCAAAACTAAATTCATGTGTTTCTAATTAATTTATTTAATTAGATAATTCATCAATTATCCTTCTCGTCTTTTTCAAGATTTATTTCCTTTAAAATAGGAAATGGAATCCTTCTATCTTTTTACAATCTTATCCTATCTTGTTTTATTTCCTCTTTGATTAAATAAAACAAAAATAAAATCCTTATGAATATTGTCAAATCTTATCTCTATCCAAATTGAAAATCTATAAATCAAACCTTTTACAAGCCATTGGGATCGAATCTTCTTCTAGCATCTTCACTCTATCAAAATCAGTCTTCAATCGCCATCTATCATTTTCATCAAGTCGTTATGCTACAGGAATGAGCATCTAACACTCCTCTATTGCCAACCCTTCAAAATCTTGCATTTTAGCATAGTATGCATCTCATTCATATCTTGTTCTTTAGTTTTCTATTTTTTTGAGCTTGATCTACTGGATCTGAGAGCAACTAGAAACAAAAAAATGCTGGAGATAGAGAGAAATAAGACGATTTTGAAGAAGCTACCATTAATAGTTTGCTTATTTCTATTTTTCTTCTAGTTTCTTTGATTTAATGTTTTATTGATGTGTTTGAATTCATTTATATTTGATCATATTTTCATACACACACCTGGTACTAATTCTACTAATATGAGGACCACCCACCTTGATAGTTTTGATATGCAGGCTTCAGAGGTGTTGATTGGTTCCACTTAAGAGTGGTTATATCATTTTCCATGGTTTGCAACATCTCTTTGAGGTCGCTCATCTCATCCTTGGAAGAACTTGGTGTAGAGGCTACATTTTGTGGGGCTGCTGCATATGTGTACATTGAATGGGTAGTTGTGGGCATGCTAGTTGACGCAACTTCTTGTGCGGGGATCAATATTTCAGGAAATATCGGCATAATAGGTCGAGGAGACAATTTTTTGTAATCTATTAAATGATTCTCAGCTTTGACAGCGACACCATAAGCATCTGGTAGAGTAACTCCTCCCAAAGACTTGATCATCATGGAAATGTCAGAATTGATGGACTTTAGATAAAATATGAATGCCAACTCTAGAGTTGGGCGTATAGTAACAGGAATCCTCTGCCAATTTGTGTGAAATCAGGCATTAAAGTCCGTTAGAGCCTCCTGGGGTGCTTGTTTTATGACATATAGTTGATAATACAGTGAAGAATGATCTCTGTCATTTGAGAACCTCTCATAGAACGGATCTTCGAGCTCGTCTCAGGTGTGAATAATATTAGGTGATAGTGTTCAGTACCAATCTAGCACTTTTCCTTTAAAAGACATGATGAGAAGCCTTAGAGATACATTTTGCACTGTAATCCCATGTACCAGACACACGTTTTCCACATCCTACAAATGTTTTGCTAGTGTTCTTCAGCCATCTCTGGTAAACTTGGATATAGCTTTCATGGCTAAAACCGAGATAGCACCTTAGATAGCGGGTGCTAGCGGGGCTGCTAGGGGACTTCCGGCGTCCCATGCCATGTAATTTCTATTGGTGGATGGAAACATGGTGAGAGGAATGGGTGGTGGGAATGGAACAGTTGCCAACTAATTTGTGACTCGCACTGTTCCCAGTTAAGGTACTATTAAACTGGGGTTACCTACAGTTTGGGATCTAGTTATAGACCGATGACTCATACACCCTTCTAAAATGCAAATTTATTTGAGCTCGGTCCCACCGGGCGTGCCAAAAAAAGAACAAATTGTTGACACCAAAATTTGATGAGGTAACAATGTCTTATGAGAAACTCAGTTTATGGGGGACTTTTTGTGCTAAACTAAGTGACCTCCGGGTTTTTAGAGAAGCTGACTTCTTCTATAATGGGGGTTTGAAAGGGAAAAGGAAACAAATATAATAAAATAAAGTCTAACCTAAGGTGATGCGCCAAGAATTAATGATAGGCATGATAAATCATAGATCTAAGGGCCTAAATGGTGTTTGTAGTGTTCCAGAAAATTAGAAACTAAAAATTACAACATAGACAATCCATTTATTGACATAAAATAATATTGCATACATCCCTACTACCAGGAAGAGTCATTAGACATGGTCTAGGTCAGCAAAGTTGCATTTAACATATATAGAAGTTCTCAAATGAAATGTCCAGACAATAAAAGGCACAGTTTACAGTTTGATTAAATAGCATGAAAAAATAGAAAGACTGAACAATTAGCATAGTTTGAGAGTTTTTGCAATAAAATAAAACAACAAAAAAAAAGCTTGGCATCTTTAATTGAAAACCAGTGTTTCTCCCAAATTTTGGACCCTTTTCTCACAACAGAGAAAAGTATATATAGCAGGAAAAACCCCCACCGCTTCGGAGAGCAGCAACAAAAAATCTTTCGCAATCCCCTAGCAAATGATGTAAGAATTAGAATATTCCTAAAGCCGTTGCTACATAATTGATCTGGAACCAAGCATCTGGTCACTCCAGGCACAGGTGCATCCTCTACAAATGATGGCAGTGGTCTCGGCAAGGCCTGATCAGAAAAGTGTCACCATCTTGTGTGAATGATTATGACACATAGTGGCCAAGAGCATCGTTAGGCCCATCTGGTCTATCACTCGAATATGAGATCCGCTGGCTAGGAACGTGGCAGCCTTTCATTGCTCGTATGAACCTCTATCTTTTGCTGCTGAGGACTTGCGTTAATGCTACACATGTCGAATGGGTGGAGAAATTCATCAATAATGGAGGGAATGATCACCAGCCAGGTGCAAAAGAGACGTGTGGCAACATTTCGCTGCCCGCGGTTGTTACTTCATCTCTATACTGAAAGATTTGTGAATAGCAGGCATGTAGCGAGAGTACACCATAGATAGCAACTGTAGGGCCCACCAAAACCTTTTGGGAATGAGGGCTTCATGGCACCCAAGTGGAGCTTGATGAGACATAAAGAAAGCATGATCAAAAGAATCCCGCAACCGCGACATGTGGAAGCATAGTGAAGCTTTCTAGGATGTAAAAGGAATGCAGAAACTCAGGGTTGCGAGGGGTAGACATGTGGAGTAGGAGAGCAGAACCTGGATAAAAGGATGAGTTGATTACTTGTGATGCATGGGCCGAAGCATAGAGGAAAATACACCTTAAGGGAGTTAAATATTTATTAATAGGAACCTTACCCTAATTGGTATGATGGGAGCGCTTACTGTCAGTACCATCATGTTAATGGACATGATACTGAACACTGTATGCTGTTGCATCATGAAATAAAAGACCACATTGAGGACGGTAGCATTTTTCTTCATGGGAATAAATAGAACACAAACAAATCAGTGGTGAAAGAAAATAGTGAATTGCAAATATACACGGACCTGTTTCCATCACATTTTGCTAACATGATTATGGATCTCACTAATTCTTCTTCTCAACCTGAGGCCTATGTAAATATGGTCACAGTGACTTCTGCTATTTCATCCGCACCTGACTTGCTGGATGTTACATTTATAGCACAGGATCTTCCTTTGAACAACAAGCCCTCACCGCTTTACATTCCCGCTCGTATCAACGGTAACATTGTGACAGGAGTCTTGATAGACCCTGCAAGCCGTGTAAATGTTGTTACTAAGGAAACATTGGTATTGAACTCATTGCAAAAATAAAAATATGGAGAAACAAGATCTACCATCTATACCTATGATGGTATGAATCTCAAACCTTATGGCTCGATCACTTTGTTAGTCCTAGTTGGACCTAGGACTATTGACATGATCTTCGACATTATTCTAGAGTTGGACCCATTCAGAGTGAAGCTAGGCATTCCTTGGTTGGCTTCCATGAATGGGATCGCTTCCGTTATCCACAAATGCTTAAAATTTTCCCATGAGGGTATCATGCATGTAGTGCATGACACTGGATACCAGCCTTCAGTATCTCGTGGTGGGTATTCATTGGATCACTTTTGGCCCTCTCCGGTTGGTACGTTTCCTTCGAGAATGAACCTACTTTACAAGAACTATGTGAAGTATAAAACTGGAGGCAAAGGGGAGCCAAATTTGACCCTTCCTATGGTAGATCAACTGATTATCTCCTCCTCCAAGGAAGAGAAGAAGAAGCCCGCACCCATGACTACTCCTTTGAAAGATAAAGAGAAGTCCACACCAGTCCCTTCTCCTCCCCGTGAAGGTAAAGAGAAGGTTACACCATCCACTCCTTTCCCAAAGAAGGAGGAAAATCCCATAGTGGCTCCCTCTTCTTCTCATGAAGGTAAAGGGAAGATTTTCCTTTCACAGACTGCCCTATCCTCTCCCCTTTCTTGGGAAGAGTACTGGATGAACAAGCCCTGTGGCTATCTATTAAATTCAATGATTCCTCCTTGGCGTAGGCCCAAGATTAGAATCACAGACCTTCCTAATGAATTTCC
Source organism: Sequoia sempervirens (assembly GCA_007258455.2). Lineage (NCBI taxonomy): Eukaryota > Viridiplantae > Streptophyta > Pinopsida > Cupressales > Cupressaceae > Sequoia > Sequoia sempervirens. Next base: position 767,186,920 of record VDFB02193867.1, on the reverse strand, counting down.
AGGACCATGGTACTACTTGTACAATAGAAAGAAAGGTTCTCACAGAGAATTTGATTCACGACCTCCTACTGCTCCTACTCCTAAGGCAGTGAACGGAAAGATGCCTACTGCCAAGGCTCTTGAGTGGACTCCTCCTATCACTCCTCAGCCTATTCCCCTTGCTCCTACAGAGGAACCCATTCCTCCACCTGAAAGGGCCATAGTAGACATCCCTATGGATAAGCAGGAAACTCTTGTCCCTTCACAAGCTATGGCTTCTAACTCTAAGAGCCATAGGGACCACCTTGCACAAGATCATAAGCGTCAGTGAAAGGCTCTCCTGGACAAGCAAGCCACTTCGCAACAGAAGGAAGAAGAAATGACTACCCCCACTTTAGGGCCCTCTGCAGCGTCATCCTCCTCTCATGCTGTGTCTCTTTTGCCTGACCCGTTATTGGCTTCTGTTGTGAGCATGAAAGTACCTAACCCTAATTAGGTACAATTTTTTTATCTCTCCCTCAGTGGAGCTGCCTTTGCTAATGTCCATTTCAGATATTCAGCCCTCCCCAAAGCTCATGGATATGGTTAACACTTTAGTCGTATCCACTGTAGTACTATCCTCTTCCTCCTCTGCACCTCTAGCTTTGTTTGCGGGGAGTTCATCCCCTCCTACGAAGAAGAAGGCAGGGGCTAGTCCTTCTCATGATAAGGAACGTAGGAAGAGCCCACCTTCACAAGGTGGCCCTATGATGACCTGTTTTATCCTTGTGATAGAACTAGTCCCAACCTCTCTTGAGTTTTTCACCACTTCTGAATCATTCGGCTAGCCTAGCGGTGGATCTTAGGCACAACCTATCCCATCCACTGAAATAAGACATAGCACTCCCATGGGGTGCATGTTCAACTCTATGATGAGGTCCTGACCCTGTCGACGATCTTCATGAAATCACTGACTTTGACTCCACAAGAGCTCGGTGGAGATGACCTTGAGGGGCCATCTTCCTTGTCCCTTGTTGTGGGAGGGTTGGATGTGCCTCCTCTTAACATTCCACCTTTGTAGGCTCATCCTCCTTCTCCTTACAAATATTTGGACTGGGAAGTAGATGACCTCTTGGTTGAGCAGTGTTAGAGGAGGTCCCCTTTTCTTGATCTTGTGTGTGTGTGTGTGTCTTGTGATGTGTTCTCCCGTACCCGTGCTATGTGTTCCTGGATAACCCTCGTTACCTTTGTTGCTGCTTGGATACAAGTGTGGTTTTTGTGTCATAAAACTTCTTCTATTTGTACAATATTCTTCCATGTTTGTGCTTGATTTTTTGTTAAGTTGGGGACGATGCAAAGCATTAAGGACATTTAGGCTTCCCTTCCATGTTGACCCAATTTTTTATTTTTAATTTGCTTTCCATGCATTCTTCTTGATCTAGTTGGGGATTGATGATCTTTCACCTTGCATTGTGGTTACCTACTATTATATGAGCTCAAACAGATTTGACCCCACTAAACCAGATCCCCTTGTGCCCTTTGTTTATGCTTTTTGTTTTTTCTTTATCTTTCTCTCTTCTTTGCTTGAGTTGTCCCTCCTATGTGTGACAATGTTCTTTAACACTTCAACTTTTAGAAAATGAATTTTCTGCCAACAAATCTTTTCTCGAAAGTCCTCATAATGCCCTTTCCTTGGAAGTGCATTCTCAACATAGAATCCTAAAAAAATGTGTTTCCTTCATCACAGGTTCGTAAAGAAAGGGGATACCTTCCTCTAAAGTGGGAACTACTTTGAATTCCCCTCGCATGGGGGAATGGCCTTCCTTTTGAATTCCTTGATGAAGTGAACATCTTTCAGAAGGATCCCTTGATGAAAAATCGATCTAAGGTGGCGACTCTTGAACTGTGTGTCCATTGAGTGGACCTCCTCTTTTCATGGCAGGTTCCTCAAGGACCCTTTCTTCAAAAGCCTTTGTAATGAATGGACTCTTGCACATCTAGTTTGGGGGTAGGTCGACTAGACTCGTTCTATTCGTCCTTTCACATCTAGCTTAGAGGCAGCTTGACTAGACCTTGCTATTTCAAACTGTGTGTCCCTTGAGTGGACCCCTCTCATTTTGAAGGGTTACTGAGGGAGCCCTTTGAAAGTTTCTTAGTCTGTGTGATTGACCACTTTAGACATGTCCTATCTATGGGTAGACATGTCATCCCTTCTAGATGTGTTCTATCTGTGGGTAGAAGTATCAAAGCTTTTAGATGCATTCTATCTACAAGTATATGTATCGATGCTTTTAGACATGTTCTATTTGCAAGTAGACATGTCGTCACTTTTAGATGTGTTCTATCCGCGGGTAGACACATTGACACTTTAGACATGTTCTATCTGTAGGTAGACATGTCACCGCTTTTAGATGCATCCTATCTGTGGGTAGATGCATTGACGCTTTAGACATGTTCTATCTGTGGGTAAACATGCAACTGCTTTTAGATGTGTTCTATTAGCAGGTAGATGCATCGACACTTTAGACATGTTCTATCTACGGGTAGACATGTCGCCACTTCCTAACTTTGTGGAGCTCACTTCCTTGGGGCTTCCTCCATGTGAGAGATCTTGGGGGTTGCCTCCTTGCAGGTCTGCAGGCTTGTAAGGCACTTTGTTATTCCAACGTCATAGTTTCAAGCAGCTATGGAGTCATTTTGTTCTCCCTGCATCTTTGGGTTCACCAGATCATGGTTTGCATCCTTGACGATTCAGGTATAGTTTTCTAACCCTACTCTCTTCTTGATCTACTTTACTAAGCACTCTCTAGTACTTGTGCTCACTAAAGTGGGGGAAAAATTTACAAGAGCAAATTTGCACCCTAGGTGCAATTCCCCTTTTTTCCTTATTACACTTTAGAAAACCTAAGTCAGAGGCTTAAATTCACTTAAGGCCACTAATGGAAGTCCACTTGGTGCCCATTTTGTGTGTCGGTGGAGGTGTTTTTTTTAGGGACGCCCGTGTGGTGTACAAACATCCACGCAATGCACTTACATCCCTAGTAGATTCATGTGGCTGAGCCGGTAGAGGCATACTCTTCCCATTGGCAGTGAAGTTGTAATACCTCCTTCAGCCACCTAACCCAAATATGGTTGTTTCTTTCCTCATTCCTTCATAATCAAGTCTTTGAACTTGCATTAGGAGGTTGGATGAAGATTGGAAGAACTCTACATCACTTCAAGCTCATTTTGCACTCACATTCTACCATTCCAAGTATTCCATAGCAACAATATCACACTCCATCATGTTGGTAGAGCAATTTTGGGACCACGCCATTGTAGCAAAGGCTTGAGTTCCTCTCATTTCTCTCCCAAGCAGCCTTGAGTGCTCTTGGTGGAGGTGGTAAGCTTTCCTCTCCTCTCCTCTATCATTTGGTTTAGTAGCATAGTACTGTTTGTAGTGCTTGTGTTTTTATCACTTCTTTACCTCATTTTCATTGGCTGTTTGTGGAGGTGGGAACATCTAAATGGGGGTCTGACTGAGGCAGGCCCCTATACAAGAACCCCCCACATTCTCTCTCTTGTTGAGTGTAGGTGCGTGAGCTCTTGGAGGATCAATTGGCGAACGAGTTCATTGGTGAGATTCTCCTCATCTTTATCACTTTTGCTTATTTGCTTTATAATACTAGAGATTACTTAATCTAATTACTTACATCATTCTAGCCTTTTAGTTAAATAGTTAGGCTGATAAGTCATTTTAGTGTGTTTAACCTTGTCTCAACTGTTGTCTTTCCATATGGACTACATCGTGTTTCTGAGATGCTAGCGCACTGCGCTGTCATCCAAAATATGCGCTAATGTCCTTAGGTAGAGAGCTCCTTGAGGTGCAGAGTTGGACCTAAAAACTAACTCGCCTAGCCCCACTTTAAAACTCAAGTTGTAGAGTGATCGTAGGACCCTAAAAATCCTCATCATTCTCATCCTCATACCCTAAACATACACTTAGTTGAGGTAAGTTAGGGCAGCCTCTCGTGACTCAACCCTCTGTGACCTGGGGTCTTGCATGTGGTGGTCCCCCTCTCTTACAGGTTTGACTTAGGAAAACCCCTATTCACTAACAATCAAAAAAAAATTCTCCTCTTGAATGTGTTTTTGTCGATTTATAGGTTGAAGATCAAGTGGAGAACAAGTTTGAAGAAAAATTGTCAAAGCTATCAAGTTGCAAAATTGCCATTCATATTGCAAGAACACGGAAAGAAGGTTACAAAATTTGTTATAAGTTTTTAGGAGATGATAATCGAGGATCTAAGAGTGCAAGCATCAAGGTGTGGCGTAGAAAAATGCCCCCTTGTCATTTTCATAGTCTTTTAGGCCTTGCTTCATGATGCTTGGTCCATTTTGCCTTGATTTATTAATGTAATGCACCTTGAATATGCACATTTAAGTTCTTAAAATTCAAATAATGGCATCTTGTGAAGGTGTTGTGAAGTGTTGTAAAAAAAATTTACACTTTTCTAGACTCTACTCATTACAATTCACCTAAAAATCACCTTTTTAATCATTATCAAGTCCTTTTTCAAAGTGTTGTAAAGTCTTGTAACAAGATTTCATGCTTTTCTAGGCATAATTTCACTATTTACACCTTTCTTATGCTTTATTTGACCCCTTTATGCACTCATAAGGCTTAATTATGTGTATTTTTGAATGTAAACTTGACAAACAACATTAAATGTGACTTAATTCCTAACACCCATTTTCAAGTCCAAGGTGGGACCTATTCACCATGGGTGGTGAATGAATCCCTCTTGGCTCTAAACTCAAAATATTTCAAATTTCCTTTTAGCTTTTTATTGAAAATTACTTGATGTCGGCTTGTGGTGAGGTATCAATGGGTTACTAAGGCACAAGACTGCATAAATAAATGTTTTTCTCCTCATTTTACATCTCCTACAATCTTCTAACTCATTCAAGCATTCAACTAGCATTTGAGCACTTTGCATCCTATAATCAAGCATCAATCAAGCATTCAAGAGCAGCAATTGACATATCTTTAGATTTTCTTCAACAAGGGTTTGGTAGGTTGATAGCATTTTCATGTTATTTATTTATCACTCTTCATTTCATTATTTCATTAAGGGTTTGAATACCAAAGTGGGATTTGACCAAGGAAAATCCCTATAACCTAACCCTTAACCATTTTTCCCCTCTTGCATGTGTGTTTGCAGACTTGTGTATGTAGATTTGAAAAGCATTTAGGTGTTGAAAAGTGGACAAGAAGTCAACAAAGTGTTTCAAGTCAACATCTTATTTCAAGCTCAGAGAAGACATTCTATCCATTTTCTATAGATTTGACTTTGACAACCTGACAAGCAGACAACCTCAAATCTAGTGTTACAGAATTGTCCCGAGATTTCTCAGAATTTTGGGAGAGGACTGATTCATCTTTAGTGGTGAATGAGTACCACCTTAAGCTTGGAAATATAAGTTTTGTCAAATTTTGAATCTCGACACTCAGAAACCCATTCCCAACAATTTTCATTAGAAGCATGACTGATTCAACATCAGTGGCGAATGAGTCCCACTAGTGATTTTTTGTGATTCTAGGTAGCAGTCAGAAGATTCTAGTTTATCCAATTTCTACCTAGATGCACTCTAATTCAGTCTCTTTCTATTATGTTCTGCACTTATTCATTCATAGTTCATTGTTTGCAAACATCATTGTGTTTTCCAACATTGCATAAACCTTAGGTCTTGCACACATAACCAATAATATAGATCATCGAATTGCACTTAGTTCATTCCATTTAGTCTAAAAAACATCATACATTGCATAATTTGAGTGAACCTAGCTAGCATTTTTGGCTTGCCTCTCTCCTTTTAGGTGCAAAACCCTAGAAGAGTTAGAGTCTTGTGGTACCAAAAATCTATAGTTCATTTTGGTGAACCTGCATATTAAACACTTTACATTTTTTATTTCAATTGCATATTTCATCTTAAACTTTATTTGCATCAACATTCAATTAGGGTATTGATTTGTTTTTGCATCCTAGGGTTTCTTAATTTGAATTAGTGAAAAACTTATTTAGATTTCATTTTTGCATTACATATCATTGAAAAAAATGAAAAATTGTATCTACTTTCTTAATTGGCATTTGAAAAGCATTAGAATAACATTAAATTTTCTAAAAAAAAAAAAAAAAGTCTCTTACTAGGACTCATTCGCCACCCTGGGTGAATGAATCCACCTGTACATTACACACAACATTTTTAGACATTTTTTGGGTATTTCCTACATTATAGATTTTTGTAGTTACTTTCTATTTTAATTTCTAGAATCTCTATTTTTAGTCATTTCTTGCATCTTAATTTACTTGCATCATGGCATTTTCTTTTGATAAGTTTTGGAATTCATTAAAATCCTTGGTAGACATGTCCAATTGTGCATTTGGCTATGACCCTAATGACCTTGAGCTACCTCATGCTCTTTCAACTCCTCATGATTGTCCTCGTTGTGATGTAGACATCATTGGAGAAGATGATGATAGCATGCACAAGTTCTACAATGAATTCCTTAATAACCTAGAAGCTAATCTAGCCTTTTATCCATCCATGAAGTCACATGATCTTCCTATTGTTGCACCTCTTGACCACTTTGCATACTTACATCCTGAAATTAATAAAGGACCTAAGGTTCCTCCATCAAGTGGACCTTGTCCCTCTAAACAAACACACTCACAACCATTTTATTATCACAAAGTCACAAAAAATCCCATAAAACTTGAAGAAACATATGGTAAAGGCTTTACTATCCTAAGTAAACAAGGTTGTGACACCACACATGAACATGACACTCATCAACTTCTTGACCAAAAACCAACAAAAGAAAACACAATAGGCTTAGGATATCAAGATCCTTCTCATCCTGATAGAGCTCCTTTTGAATATTGGAGACTTCGAGATGATGGTATAGTGATCTTTGATCCTCCTCTTGACTTAAACATTCTCCTTCCATGTGAACAACCATTACCTGATTCTAATGAAAAAAATGGTAGGATCCCCACGAATCCTCTTCCTCCTTCCATTCATAAAAAAGGAGAATATAGAAAATGAAAATGACCTTACAAGTTGAAGAAACTCAAGTTTCCTACCCATCCTCCACCTGAATGTGAAAGGAGACTTCAACTAATTTTAAACAAAGGTCTTATAATTTTACCACCCATGAATAGGTTGGTCATTCGTCCTAAAGATTCTAACATACCGTTTTGAAAATATCATTGTGTTCTTGGACATCGAACTGAAGAATGTCGAACATTGAATGACATATTAAACAAGTATCACTTCACTGATATTGAGTGCTTTCCCATTATCCCTTAAAACAAAAATCCTTTTATCATGCCATAGTTGTATAATTTTTTTTTTCATTCTCACTATTGCATGATCCTTTCACATCACCCAACTTGGCTCATTCTTGCCTTTACACTTTGTGGGAGGCAAGAAGTTGTTAGCCTTATCCTTGTAATGAAATTGTTTTTGTCGCTTAACTACGTTATTCTTTTTCCACTTAACTTCTAAGATTGAGAAACCAATAACTTAGTTAATGGTTGACTTACATTTGCATTACTAGTTCCTTTTTACATTTTCCTTTTCTTTGATTTTATTTTATGTGTGTATTGTGTTCCCCTATATCATGCATTTGATTTTTTCTCTCTCATCGTATACTTCTTTTGTTTGTACCTCTATTCTTCCACATGTCATGCTTTGCCTTTTTTTTGTGTTTTCCTTTTGGGGATGATGCAGAGTGTTGAGATGCCCTATGTCTCTTCCATGTTGAACCAAAAGGTCCTTTTCTTTTTCCCTTTTGGGATGATGCAAAGTGTTGAGATACCCTATGTCTCTTCCATGGTGACCCAAAAGGTCCTTTTTTTTCTTTTTTCTTTTTTCTTTTCATTTTGGGGATTACGCAAGGCATCGTGATAGAAATGTCTCCTTCATGTTGATCCAAAAGATTTTATCTTCTTTTAGCTTGTGTTTTCCTTTTGGGGATGATGCAAAGCATTGAGACCGCAATGTCTCTTCCATGTTGACCCAAAAGAAACTTTCTTTTGTTTCCGCTCTCCTTGTGTCATTCTTTGAGTTCTATGTGTTTTGGGGAATGATGAAAGTTCTGATCTCTTTCATAAAAACATTGCAGCAATGAACATATTGACCCCAAATCCATAGATCCCTTATGTGTTTGGTGTATTTCTTTCTGGGGGGAAACTCCCTTTTCTTTTTCATTTTCATTTACATGATGTAGCGTAACTCAGAAACATATGACTTGGCATAGGGCTTTCTGAGTTAGCTCTCATGTCTTTATTTTTACCTTTTTCATTTTCTTTCCTTTGCTACTTTAAAGTAATTGCTCATAGAACGATGTGTGGAAATTCCTTTAAAGTGGGAGGAATACATTAACATATTTCATTTGCATTTGTGGTTCTTAGTGCAGCCTTGTCATTTCATACGATGCATTTTTCACTTTGTGGAAGAAATTTTCTATGATGTCCTTCATAAGTGTGATTTATCTTAGCATATTACATTCCTCTTGGTGGCCTGATGCAACTCACTGTGTCCCCTAAGTTGTGAATATTTTATTCTTTGATTGGTCTTCTCTTGGAGACATTAGACACAATGTTCCCTAAGTGATAGACCTTACATGAACCTAACAAGACTCCTTTGAACATTATTTTACATTTTAAATTTTTACATTGTACATTTTTGCATTTTACACTTTGCACTTTTGCCACCTTGCATAACACAACTTGCATGCCTGTGGTACCTTGCTTTTTGTTCATTTGTTCTAAGCATACAAAGCTTTTCTTGTCTCATGAAGCACGAACTGACATTTTCCCTTGTGGAACCTTTTTAAAGTTATCGAGAGGTATAACTTTGATATGGTTGAGTAGAAAGCCCACTCAACGACATGACTTTCCCCATAGCCACCTTTGTGTTTGTGATTGCATACCAACTAGCATATGTATCTTACCTTTTTCAAGTCTTCTCACTCAGTGGACCACCATGAGTTCTGTTGCCCCAAAGTGAGTATGCATGAAATCTTTTTCAAAACAATTAGCCTAGATCTAATCCACAACTATTTGGACAAATGATCAAAGCTTCATTATATTCTTTCACTTCAACATTTGTGTTCCTTTGTTCTTATGTTTAGTTTGTCATGGGATCTTCATCCTGGGGGCTTCATCATCCCTCTTGATCATTTTTATTCCATCTCACTAACATATGTGCACTAGGACCTCTATCTCGATCTGCATGGCTACTCTAGTGTGAGTTTGAAGCAAGTTCATCCTCTCACTAAAGTGGGGGCTAAATGTGCCATAGAAAAATGGCCCCTTGTCATTTTCATAGTCTTTTAGGCCTTGCTTCATGATGCTTGGTCCATTTTTCCTTATTTATTGATGTAATGTGGCTTGAATATGCACATTTAAGTTCTTAAAATTCAAATAATGACACATTGTGAAGGTGTTGTGAAGTGTTGTAAAACATTTCTACACTTTTCTAGACTCTACTCATTACAATTCACCTAAAAATCACCTTTTTATTCATTATCAAGTCCTATTTCAAAGTGTTGTAAGGTCTTGTAACAAGAATTCACACTTTTCCAGGAATAATTTCACTATTTACACCTTTCTTATTCTTTATTTGACCCCTTTATGTACTCATAAGGCTTAATTATGTGTATTTTTGAATGCAAACCCGATAAACAACATTAAATGTGACTTAATTCCTAACACCCATTTTCAAGTCCAAGGTGGGACCCATTCGCCATGGGTGGCGAATGAGTCCCTCTTGGCTCTAAATTCAAAATATTTCAAATCTCCTTTCGGGTTTTTATTGAAAATTACTTGATGTCGGCTTGTGATGAGGTATCAATGGGTTACTAAGGCACAAGACTGTATAAACAAGTGTTTTTCTCCTAATTTTACATCTCCTACAATCTTCTAACTCATTCAAGCATTCAACTAGCATTTGAGCACTTTGCATCCTATAATCAAGCATCAATCAAGCATTCAAGAGTAGCCATTGACATATCTTTAGATTTTCTTCAACAAAGGGTTTGGTAAGTTGATAAAATTTTCATGTTATTTATTTATCATTCTCTTTCATTTCATTATTTCATTAAGGGTTTGATTACCAAAGTGGGATTTGACCAAGGCAAATCCCTATAACCTAACCCTTAACCATTTTCCCCCTCTTGCATGTGTGTTTGCAGACTTGTGTATGCAGATTTGACAAGCATTTAGGTGTTGAAAAGTGGACAAGAAGTCAACAAAATGTTTCAAGTCAACAACATCTTATTTCAAGCTTGGAGAAGGCATTCTGTCCATTTTTTGTAGATTTGACTTCGACAACCCAACAAGTAGACAACCTTAGATCTAGTGCTATAGAATTGTCCCTAGATTTCTCAAAATTTTGGGAGAGGACTGATTCACCATCAATGGCGAATGAGCCCCACCTTAAGGCTAGAAATCTAAGTTTTGCTAGATTCCAGATCCTGAGACTTAGAAATCCATTCTAGATAATTTTCATCACAAGCAGGACTGATTCACCATCAGTGGTGAATGAGTCCCATTGGTGATTTTATGTGATTCTAGACAATAGTCAGAAGATTCTAGTTTATCCAATTTCTGCCCAGGTGCACTCTGATTTTGTCTCTTTCTATTCTTTTATGCACTTATTCATTCATAATTCATTATTTGCAAACATCATTATGTTTTCCAACATTGCATAAATCTTAGGTCTTGCACACATAATCAGTCATAGAGATCATCTAAGTGCACTTATTTCATTCCATTTAGTCTAAAAAACATCATACAGTGCATAATTTTAGTGAACATAGCTAGCATTTTTGGCCTACCTCTCTCCTTTTAGGTGCAAAACCCTAGAAGAGTTAGAGAGTCTTGTGGTGCTAGAAATCTATGGTTCATTTTGGTGAACCTGCATATTGAACACTTTACATTTCTGATTTCAATTGCATCTTGCATCTTAAAGTTCATTTGCATCAACATTCAATTAGGGTATTGATTTGTTTTTGCATCCTAAGGTTTCTTTATTTGCATTAGTGAAAAACTCATTTAGATTTCATTTTTGCTTTACATATCATTGAAAAAACTAAAAATATGCATGTGCATTTTTAATTGGCATCTGAAAAGCATTAGAATCACATTAAGTTTTTTTCAAAACACAAAAAAGTCTCATACTGGGACTCATTCGCCACCCTAGGCGAATTAGTCCACCTGCACAACATTTTCAGACATTTTCTGGGTATGTCTTGCATTGTAATTTTTTGTAGTTACTTTCTATTTTAATTTCTAGAATCTCTATTTTTATTCATTTCTTCCATCTTAATTTACTTGCATCATGACATTTTCTTTTAATAAGTTTTGAAATTCATTAAAATCCTTGGTATACATGTCCAATTGTGCCTTTGGCTATGACCCTAATGACCTTAAGCTGCCTCATGCTCCTTCAACTCCTCATGATTGTCCTCCTCGTGATGTAGACATCATTGAAGAAGATGATTATGACATGCACAAGTTCTACAATGAATTCCTTGATAAACTAGAAGCTAATGCAACCTTTTATTGATCCATGAAGTCACAAGATCTTCCTACTGTTGCACCTCCTGATCACTTTACATACTTACATCTTGAAATTAATAAAGGACCTAAGGTTCCTCCATCAAGTGGATCTAGTCCCTCTAAACAAACATACTCACAACCACTTTATGATCAAAAAGTCACAAACACTCCTTGAAGAAACATATGGTAAAGGCTTTACTATCCTAAGTAAACAAGGTTGTGACACCACACATGAACATGAAATTCATCAACTTCTTGAACAAAAACCAATAGAAGAAAACACAACAGGCTTAGGATATCAAGATCCTTCTCATCCTGATAGAGCTCCTTTTGAATATTGGAGACGTCGAGATGATGGTATAGTGATCTTTGATTCTCCTCCTAACTTAAACATTCTCCTTCCACATGAACAACCATTACCTGAATCTAATGACAAAGATGATAGGATCCCCATGAATCCTCTTCCTCCATCCATTCATTAAAAAGGAGAATCTAGCAAATAAAAACTACCTTACAAGTTGAAGAAACTCAAGTCATCATACCAAATTGGCATGAGAATATTAAAAGGCTTGATCCCATGTCAAAGATTAGGAAATTGGAGGTTTGTGTACTAGTGTGCTAGCATAATAAAGTCTAAAAGTCTAAATGGGTGACACTTCCACCCCACACCAGCCATTGAGGATCATAATGTCTAAGGATTCTTTATAGTGATGTGAGGATGACAAAATCTGACAAAACGATGAGTATCGAGGCATGCGAGGAGAGAACGAAAGGAAAAAATTGAAGTTTTTCAGGATGCTTATTGTCACATGTTGGGATGACGAACCTTGAGTGTTTGATAGGCTGAAAGACAAAAGAAAATCAAAGTGAAACACTAAAAAAAAGGAATTCTATTAAGCCAAAATGGGGCATGGGTGTAGGGCACAACAAAACTATAATTTTTGGATGCATTGGAAAGTATTAAATAATGAATTTTGGAATGATTTGTTGTTGAAACTTTCTAGTTCAAAATTATACTTATAGAAATTACTTGTGACTTGTAGATCAAAATCAATCCTACAAATCTAATTATTGCTAATTTTCAAATATTTTCTTTCCCCTCACCAAGATGCTCTCAAACCATTCTAACTTAAAAATTTGGTATAACACTTTTTGGTTTGCATGTCATAGGGTATTATTGTGTCTTGTACCAAACCATTATAAGGATGCTAAATTAACAACTTTGAAGCACAATAAATGATAATAGGTAGTCATTTTTTATGCCTTAAAAAGTTGATATAATTAGATAACTATTTTTAAGCTTGTAATGTATGTTGGAGTGTTTCGTAGATGTTCTAAATGTATTAGGAATTTTCCATAAATACAACTCCCTAGTGTATAATTTTATTAGTATTTTGCACTTCAAGCTGGCTCATAATGGTTAATTCATGGGAAAATAACTAAATTTTACTTTTTATCTTTTAAACGAAGGGATCATTTCTTTTGCATATACAAAAGTTATTTAAAATAGTTATTTGATTGTCAATTTGATTAAGAATAAGAAATAGATAAACTAATCATCAAGTCTAAACCCTAAAAATAAGTGTAAATAAAAACAAAGTAAAAAACTAAATTATTTACTACTTTTCAAAAAAAAAAATGATCATTTTTACTCCTTAATTACTACTTTAAAATAAATAAATCGAAATAATCTTGAATTAAAAATAATTGTCTAAATCACTTTCATAATTTTAAATTTGATTTGAAATAAAAAATTGATAAAATGAAAATCAAATCAAATTATTTCCTAACTTTCACGTAAAAGTCATAATTCTTACCTACTCATTATTATATTAAAGAAGAGTTTAAGTCAAGGTAAATCCAATATCTAACCACTCCACTACTTCTAGATGGTCCTAACTTACTTTTTCATCAAATATCTAATATTTTATTTGGGTGAATTATTTTTCTATTATTAACCTATTTTTTTATACTTATTGAATACCCTTGTCTTTAAATTTTGTTATTTTAGTGACTTTTCATGACAATTCATATCATTCAATTCATCTCAAAAAAAAAAAATTAAATTAAATCTTTACAATAAACTAAGGGTATTTTTTTTGTCTAAGAATCAAGAGATGATTGATGGGAATAAATACAAAAACATGTATAATTAAAAATGAAAGGGGTCCTAACAGAGACCATATATGTTGGGGTGGGGTTTAAATACTGGTGTTTGTTATTATTATAATATTTTATATTATTTTAATCGAAGTTATAATAATCTAATAGAAAGTGGATTTTGAAAAAAATAATAATTTAATATTAAATGTAGTGTTGACATTTGTTTCATTTTCACATATTTGCCTCATCACTAGTCTTGACACTCATACTTATATTCACATGTGATCTTAAGAATTTAATTTTTTTGTACTAAGTCAATCCTATGATATTCATGTTCAATCCCAAGCCACTAAGAATTGATCTTAAATTTTATTTTTTAAAATTTCAAATTTGTTGACTCTTACCCTTTTCCACTAGTTGTTGGGAGCCAACTTGATACACATTTGTGTGAGTAATTGTTATCTCTTGGTATTTAAAGGCGACCAATGTATATTTAATTCTATAGATTAAATCATAAGCAATTACAAGGATGAGTACAACATCATTGTGGATCAAAGAACACCCTTAAATGACAATGCAAATGATCAAAGATAGGCTTCAATAACTTCAAATGAAAAATCAAATAAGTTATCTTCAAAATCTAGAAAAAACGGTAGCAATAGAGGTAGAAAATTGAATGTTGTTGACGGACAAATATTTTCTAATTTTAAATTAATTTGGTGAAAGTTAGATATTTCAATAAGACACTTCTAAGATAATTGAGGAAAACAAGTGTCTTCTAAAGTAGCTTAATCATAAGTAAAAACACACTTTTACTAAAAAATTATATATAAGTAAATGACACATGAGTGAATGTGACACATATTTTTGTGAAATATTTTATAAATAATTATTGTTGAACTTTTCAGTGTGAATATTTATAAAAAATTAAAATAATTTCTTCCCAACCTAGCTTGATAAAAATAAATAAAAAATATTTTAGAAACAAGTAGCCAATAAGGCACCAAGTGTGGCACGCCTTTCATATTTGAAAAATGATTCATAGGTTAAAATTTACATTTTTATATTGATCAAGAAATCAAACATAGTGTATATAGAAAGTAATTAATAATTACTATTAAAATTATAATGAGGAATATATTATACTTTTAGAATCTTGGGAGTTCTTTATAATCCATTTATGTTTTCTTAAATTTAGCTTTAAAAACATGTCAAATTTGAGAGCAAAGTTGAGGAAACTCTATGGAGAAATCTTCACTTATATATTTGCATTTTAAAACTAAATTTAAGTTAAAAATTTGATCCTAGCAATAATTCTATCTATCTCCAAGACATGTGTTTTTTTCTCATTGTCACTAGTTAGCCCATCATAGTCTTGCACTTACCAACATAGAGAAATAATTTTATAATCACTTTCATTTTGACCTCAAAAACATATATACACATAAAAAAACATAATCTACACCTAGGCCATTTACATGATTGAGAATATTATCTATGAATATTCAACCAAGGTTGTAAAGGGTAAGTGCATGGTAATGGGGGACCAAAAGGGGTCTTAAGTGGCCATTTTTTTTTAAATCAAGAAAAAATGATCTTGGATGAGAAATTGAAGATAGTTACACTCATAAATTGAAGATACAACAAGGACACGAGTTGTACATAGTGCTCTAATTCTACTTCCTAAGTTCTATTAATTTATTTTAAAAATGGTGGAGATTAAGGGGTTCAAATAAGGGAGCACACAAAATGATCATATTTTTGTGAAAAAAATATAACAGTGTCTAATGTGCTCCCTCTAAAATGTTAACCTTTTTTTAGTATTTCAATTGTTTTGATGAAAAATTAGCTACCTCCGTGTAGTTTATGTTTGATTTTTCTGCTAATTATTTAATGAACATATGTTTTTTTGTTAATTTTCAAAGTGGACACATCCTATAAAAAATTTGAGTGTGTTGCCCCTAATTTTTTTGGAAACTAGTCAAAAGTCCCCTTTTAAAAAAATGTGTATAGAATAGAGTAGTTTTTAAAAATGTAATATGTTTCAAATTTTGATGAACAACTAAAAAATGAAACCAAAAATATCATGCATAGGTTTTCAACAAAAAATGGAGACACTAATAAAAGAAATTAAAGATCAAACCTTTAGCATATTTGAAATGTAGAAACCATTACATCGTTAGAAAGCTATGAGAGATCTCAACATTATTGTGGTATTTTTTAACTCAAAAGTGAAAGACATGAAAAATTGATGGAGAGCATGCTTGAGATTCAAGTGTTTTTATATTTTGAAGAAAACATGTCTTTGGGCATTAATATGCAAGCCCAACTCTTTGGGTTCGAATCCCAAGGCAAATTCAAACCTAAAGGCTAGTATTTTTCAAGGAAAGTTATAATGTGAGAAAATCATAATACTCTCATGCTATAATGTGCTCGCATTACAACATGCTAATGTTATGAGGAAAAAGAATAGTATAAACCACCTGATTTTAGACTTTTTTTTTTATGTTTTACAAGGTATTTAAAAAAAATCTCTTTGGGGGCATTGCCCCCCAACCTTGCCCAAGGGGCTTCAAAATCTATTATTTCCCCTTGGACCTCTAGTGACACAATTTGGGGGGAAATCCCCCCCACACTCCCCTATAAAGAACTAGGATCTAAACATGGTTGAAACAAACAAAAAGATAATCAAGCTAGATGCTACCAACACCTCTCCATCTTCCTCTCTCCTTCCATCTCTCTCTTTGTATATTTATCTCTCCATCTCCCTCTCTCCTCTATCTATACCTCTCCCTCTTCATCTCCCTCTCACTCCATCTCCCTCCCCCTCTCCATCTCCATATCTATCTATATCTATATCTCTATCTCTATCTACCTCTCTCGCTCTCTATCTCTACATATATGTCCCTCTCTCTATCCATCCTTCTCTCTCCCTCTCTCTCTCTTCTAGGACCTCTATATCTATATCTCTCCATATTTTTCCCTATATCTCTCCCTCTCTCTACCTTTGTCTATCTATCACTTCACATCTTTATCTTTCTACCTGTTCATCTCTCCCTCTCTTTGTCTCTCTATTTATCCCCTTCTCTCTCTCTCTCTATCTCCCCCTCCCCCTCTTTGTCTCTACATCCTCTATCTCTCTATCCATCCCCCTCTCTCCCCCCCTCTCCCTCTCCCTCATCCTATACATCTATATCTATATCTCTATTTGCCTCTCTATCTCCCTTCCTATCTCTATCTCTCTATATTTCTCCTTCTATATCTCCATCTCCTAATCTCTCCATCTCTCTCTATATAAATTCCTATATATATCTTTATCTTTATATTTTTTATCGTTCCCTCTGTCATTATCACCTTGTTTCTTTGTCTCTCTCTCTATCTATCTCTATTTCTCTCTCTCCCTCTTCATATCTCCTTTCATCTATTCCTTTATATATATTCATCTCCTCATCTCTCTCTATCCCTATCCCCCTCTCTCTCTATATCTCCTTATATATAATAGGTGTATATCATATATTATTTTGGTGAACCCCCTTTGTAACACACCCCACTCCTATTTTTTGTTGTTTCATATATATATATACACATATGTGTGTATATATATATACATATGTGTGTGTATATATACACATACACACACACACACACATATATATATACAAACACACATATGTATATATATACACACACATGTGTGTGTGTGTGTATATATATATATATATGAAACAACGAAAAATAGGAGTGGGGTGTGTGTTACAAAGGGGGTTCACCAGAATAATATATGATATAGACCTATTTTCCTTTATTTCATTAGGAAATGAGACCTACATAAATAATTGACTTACAACCCTTAGGCAAGTCAACTCAATGAGGGAATCTATTGATTTCCTTATGATTTAGGATGGGGGTATCAACCTAAACAACACTTTTGGGAGAAAAACTAAAAATTGTAAATCTACTCAATTATGCCAATTCAAACTTGAAAAATCAATTTAAAGCTCAATACGAATAGAAATAACAAACTTTCTACATAATTAAGAAGGGTTAAACATTGTGTACTTGTCACCAAAAGGCAGTTTTGAGAGAAAAACTAGGACTCATTCGCCCATGGGTGAATGGGTCTCTGTGAACAGGTTTCAACTGTGAACAGGTTTCAACCAACTTTTGGGAGCTTTAGATGTCAGTTTGTAGCTTCTATTTGATATAGGTTTCAGTGTCAAAAAGTTAGAAATCAGATTTGTAGGTGAGATTACGTGATTTGTCAACAACTTTGACAACTTTTGCAACTTTGACAACTTTTCCAATCTTTCTCTTCAAGAGATCTTCAATCCTTCTTCAAACTAAGACCTATAACACAAACATAAGAGAAAAAAATATTTATTTTTGGTGAATGGGGGTTTTCCTTGGTCAAACCTCATTTGGGTAATTAAACCTTGGATTGAAATAATGAAACATGAAAGAAATGATGAATGAACAATGCTATGTTGCAACTCACCATACCCTTGAGTAAACCTTTGGAGATTTGAAATCTTGAGCTTGATCTTGCATGAAATGTATTCAATGGATGTGGATCTTGATGCTTGAAATATGAATTGAATGCTTGACTTGGATCTTTGAAACCTACATCACAATGTTAGCTCCAAAAACATGCATGATTGCAAAAGACTTTGGCATGATTCTTGAGATCTTGATTGTTGCAATAAATCACTAATAAATCTGCTATTGAATTCCCTTGATCATAAATTTTTCTATACTTTTTGCTCACATGAATTTCTAGATTGCTTAGGATTTAAATTCATGAAATAACCTTGTATTTATAGGTATGTATCCTTAATTTCCTGAAAAATTAAACATTACAAGCCAAAATTGAAATTTGAATTCAAGGACATTAAAATAATGCCAAAAACATATTTTAAATTTAGGTTCAAAGGCCTAGGGAGGGCCCATTCACCCATGAATGAATGGGTCCCAAGAAACTATTCTTGGAACACAAATTTCTCAAGGTAAAGCATTAAGTGTTGGAATTAATTGTTATCAAGTTTCCCCTTCATAAAATGTAATTTGTTATTCTTGTAGATGTAAAATAGTGCTTATTAAGGAATAATTAAGTCCAATATAATTGAGGGGCCCAAACAAAGTGTGAAAATGTAAAGGAGTACTTTTTTCTACACTACATTTAGCCCCCCACTTTAGTGAGAGGACAACCTTGCGTTAAAATCACACTAAAGTAGACAATCAAGAGAGGTCTAATTGTACAACTATTGGAAAGATAAGATGAAAAAGGTCAAGGAGGATGATCAAGCCCCAAAGATCTAAGATCTCATGAAAAACCAACAAAGGCACAAGGAGACACATAGTTTCATTAAATATGCAACAACAATGGCAAGATACTCAATCATACAATGTCAAAGACTCAAAGAAAGAAAGAAAAAGAAAAGAAAGGGGGTGGATCAAGCCTCGACTATTTGGCCAACTCGATGTGGATCAAGCCTTAGTTGTTTGTACAAAAAAATGTTTACAAGTGGAAACTTGTTTTCCACTAAGCAAACAACTATGCACTCACATAGGCTAGTGAAATCCATTGTCCACTAGGTGATCTATAGGAAGTGGCTAGTTAACCATACCAGAGCTATACCTCCTGATAACTTTGATAATGTGCCACACAATGTGAACTTTGAGCTTCATAAGACCAGCAAGTTGTGTTATGCTAAGCACTCATGAACAAACATGGCCCTACTAGTAAGCAAGGTGTGTTATGCTTGGTCACCATGAAAAATTTTGTAACTTCAAGCTTCACAAGGCTAGAAAGTTGTGTTATGCTAGGAACTCATGAAAAAACATGCAAATAAGATATTCAAATGGATTTTTATTTTTTCATGAAAGGTCTCCTCTTAGGGAACATCATGCCTAATGTCTCCAAGAGAGGACACATTGAGGATAAAAGATTCACAACTTAGGGAATACAATCCATAGCATCACTACTAAGAGGAATGCCATATGCTTAGAAAGGTCACAATCTTGAAGAACATCGAACCCAATGTCACCACCAAGAAGAAGACACATCGCATGAAGTAAGAAGACTGTACTAAGAAACATAAGTTACAGTCAAAATAATAATGCAAATGTATGCCCCCACTTTTAAAGAAATTGCTAAACACCATGCTCTGAGCAATTACTTTAAAGTAGAAAATGATAGATGCTAAACAATGAATAAGACATGAGAGATTGTTTGGAAAGCCCTATGCCAAGCATATGTTTCCAAATGAAGTCATGTCATGAAAAGGGGTTGTCCCCAAATGAAATCACAAACACATAAGGAATCCACAGATTCAGGGTCAACGTATGTCTTTGGTACAATACTATTTTATATCTTAGAAATGTCATCATTCCCCAAATACTCAGAAATTGAAGAATGACACATAGAGTGATGTAAGATTAGAGGAAGAAAAACAACTCACTCAATCTCATTAGACAAAAAATCAAGACATCCTTGTTTGACTAATCATCTCAAATTCACTTTTCCCTTCACAAAACCTTGATTCCAAAGAAATGAAACAAAAAACAAGGAACCAAATCATTTATTGATTCAAAAAAATCTTAGCAACATTGCAATGTTCAACCCAAGCCCATTCATCAACTTAAATATTTCAAAAGTGCAAATTTTCCAAAGTTGACTATCCAAATCAACAACTAGGTCTCTTTAGACCACACAAACAACCAACTATACAAACCCAAGGCCATTTTCCCTTTCTAAAATTACAACCAAATGTAAATATGTCTACACAATCATATTAGACCATTCTCCAAACTTTATTCAAGACTTTTTACAAATACCAATTTGTAACCCTCTTGATTGCTCTTCCAAGCATTGTAACAGTGGTAGGGCATCACCTAATGAACCAAAATATTCAACACTTACACCTGAAAACTAAATAACATTGAAGAAAACAATATAATTGACTTAAAAACCAATTTTTAGAGGATTCCAATCAATATAAATGGAGTTATGAATTTTTGAGAGCTTGCTGCCCTGTCAAAATTTGAACTTGATTGTTTCTACCAAAATGAGCATAACTTTCTTAATATTCAATGAAACTACCTAAAACCAACACAAAAAGAAATTTAACTCATTCCTATATCCAACCATATAATATTTAGTTCATTTGGAGGCTATACCTGCATGTACAATTCGTTGCAACATGACTGTTACAAATAAATATGGAAAATTGCAGTCAATAAAACCACCATAACTTCCACAAATCAATGCCAATATGCATGAGAAAAAGTTTATTTGGAAGGTGATTGAGAGTAGTAACACATGAAAACAATTATAAATGTACTTCTTCCTGTACAAATTCTGTAAAACACCAAAAACTAGAGAAATTCTGAGATAAAATGTAGAAAATAGTATCTTTTATTCATTCAAATCAAATGTTCAATCACCCACACCTCAAAACCAGTTTACAAGGACTTTATAAAGATATTCAACTGTATTTTAATCTTCTAACTACTTTACAACTAACTACCAATGCCTAGACAAAAAAATGACCTTTCAACTTCTTAAGGTTGCTTTATGCAACTTTTACAATTTTTGCAATCTATGTTGACAACTTTTGTATTTTTACAAAGTTGGACACAATACACATACAATGAACTCTAAATTACCTTAATACATTGAAAAATCAACATGATTGAATCAAACTTCAAAATTTATTCAATGGAATCATGATGTTGTAAAGGTGCTCCTACACCAAACTCCTGACCAAGAAAAGAATCCAAGTCCACTTGGATTGATGTTGCCAACAACCTTCATTCCTTGTATGCTCTACCTCATATTGAAATTTCTTCTAACCACCTTCATTTTCACCCTGGGCTTCATCTTGTCCATGCAAATTAGCTTCATACCTTGCTCAACAATTAAAATCAAAATCTTCACTCATTGGTGCATCTTAATATCATGCTTCTCCCTTTGTCCTCTAACCTGCAACTTGCTCCTTTTCCAAAAGATTAGTAACACAATGAAATCAAACATGATTTCTAGCATCATACCTCCATCATTCATCAATTCTCTGCAAACCTCCAAGGTCAATTCATTCACAATATTCTCTTTAATAAACTCAACCTCTAAAATTAGGTCTCTTATTTCCGTCATACCTTCATCATGCTTGGGGATGTCTGCAATACTTTGACCTTCTTCATCCATGAACTCTTCTTTAGCATCTTCAAATACTTCTTCTTGCTTTTTCCTTCTTACTACCTTTGCTTGTCTTCTTCTTTTTTGAACAATTCTCCTAATGGTCCATGTAACTCTTCTCTTTATCTTCAAGTGTCGACTTGTTGCCTGCTTCATCATTTGTTCTATCTTCATCATGGATTCTTGGAACTCTTTTTCCCATCTTGTCATCTCTTGCTTCAACTCTTGCTTTAATGTTGCTATTTCTCTATCCATCTTCTCTTGTCTTTTTCTCTTTTTTCTCTCTTCCTCTGGCCACAAATGCTTTCTCAATACTTCCATCTTTCAGATTGTCTCAACAAGTCTCTCCTTGCTTCCACTCTCTCAACTTGTCACAACTTTCTTCTCCTTCTCAATGACAACAACTAGGTTCTCACATAACCTAAAACCAACCAAACCACAAACAACAACACAAAACAAAAAACCAACAAACTTCACCAGCTAGAATATTTCTTGGGCTCTAATACCAATTTGATGCAAGATCAAAGGAATAAAAACAACTCACTCAATCTCATTAGAAAAAAACTCAAAACATCCTCCTTTGATTACTCATCTCAAATTCACTTTTCCCTTCACAAAACCTTGATTCAAAAGTACTCAAATAGAAAAAAAGTCACCAAATCATTTATTGATTCCACAAACATCTTAGCAACATTTCAATGTTCAACCCAAGCCCATTCATTAACTTAAATATTTCAAAAGTGTGAATTTTCCAAAGTTGACTATCCAAATCAGCAACTAGGTCTCTTTAGACCACACAAACAACCTACCATACAAACCCAAGCCCATTTTCAATTTATAACATTACAACCAAATGTACATAGGTCTGCACAATCATATTGTACCATTCTCCAAACTTCATTCAAGACTTTTTTTTATCAAATACCAATTTGCAACCCTCTTGATTGCTCTTCCAAGCATTGTAACAGTGATAGGGCATCACCTAATGAACCAAAATATTCAAAACTTACATCTGAAACCTCAATAATCTTGAATAACACAATATAATTGACTTAGAAACCAATTTTTAGAGGATTCCAATCAATGTAAATGGAGTTATGAATTTTTGAGAGCTTGCTACCCTGTCAAAATCTGAACTTGACTATTTCTACCAAAATGAGCATAACTTCCTTAATATTTAATTAAATTACCTCAAAAAAATTCCAAAAGAAAAATAACTTGTTACTTTATCCAACCATATAATATTTAGTTCATTTGGAGGTCATTCTTGCTTGCACAATTCACTGCAACACGACTGTTACAGAGAAATCTAGAAAATTGCAGTCAATAAAACCACCACAACTTCCACAAATCAATGCCAATCTACATGTGAAAAAGTTTATTTGGAAGGTTATTGAGAGTAATAACACATGAAAACAATTAGAAATGTACTACTTCCCGTACAAATTATGTACAACACCAAAAACTAGAGAAATTTTGAGATAAAATGCAGAAAATAGTGTTTTTTATTCATTCAAATCAAATGTTCAATCACCCACACCTCAAAATTGGTTTACAAGGCCTTTATAAAGACATTCAACTATCTTTTAACCTTCTAACTAATTTCCAACTAACTACCAATTCCTAAATAAAAAAAATGACCTTTCAACTTCTTAAGGTTGCTTTATGCAACTTTTATAATTTTTGCAATTTATGTTGACAACTTTTTCAATTTTACAAAGTTGGACACAATACACATCCGATAACCTCTAAATGGCTCATACATGTGAGAAATGGTCTAAATGACCTTAATACATTGAAAAATCAACATAATTGAATCAACCTTCAAAAAAATTTCAATGGAATCATGATGTTGTGAAGGTGCTCATGCACCATAGAGAGAGGAAAAAAGAAAAGATTTTGGGTCAACATGGAAGAGACCTAAATTTCTCGATTCCTTGCATCATCCCCAAAAGGAAAACACAAGAAAAAATATATATATATATTTACGACATATAGAAGAATGTAGGTAGAAATAACTCAGAATGAACATAAAGACGTCAAACTGAATGATACGAGGGATCACATTACACACATGCAATCACACACAAAAAACATGAAAATAAGATAAATAAAAGACTAGTAAGGCACATGTGATTCAACCTATAGCAGGTTGTCCACATCCCAATCTTGTTCATCATATGTGAAATGCATATAACTAGCCAAAGGGACAATGACAAGTGTCGTACTAGGAACATCACCAAGTTCAACATGTGGTGAGACTCTTTTTAGGATTATCATCATGATTGTTATTATATTTAAGCTTATGGAAGATGAAAACAATAAATTCAGCTCATTATGCACTTCCTCATCAATCTTAACAGTCACATCATCATCATCCATGTCAATTACAATAGGAGGTCTTATGATAATATCCATGGAAGGTGCTTATTCTTGCTACCATTGAGATATAGGATTTTCTTGTTGCAACGAAGGTGGAGAATCATCGTGTATTTCTTGAGTTTTTTTTCTTTTTTGGTTTTTTTATTCTTGTTTTGCGTATATTAGACAAGAAATATCACAATGTCTATGCCTATGCTATCTAGAATTTTGGTTTCTATTTGTATAGTTTTCAAGTTGTGATTGTGAAAGAGCGGGTTTATCAACCATATGTTTCTTTTCTTCTCACAAATGAGGAACAAAAGGAACCATAGGAGGTTGTTCAACCACTTTCTCTTTAACTTTGTAAACTTGTTTGATTTTAGGAGGCACAATGTGAATTATTTGGTTATCTCGTGGTCTCTTATATAAAATAGGTGAAGGGTTTGTCATAGATTGGTCTTGGTTACTTGGAAGGGATTTTGGTAAGATTTGAAAAAGGAGACCTTAGGAGGCCTAATAGGTTCCATAGGTTCAGGCCAAAAGAAATCCAATGAGAAATTCCCATGGGAAGAAACATGATTAAAGCCACTATGGTGCACATTAAAGATCTCTTTGTTAGAGGGAAACTTAAGCATTTATGCACTACCGACGGGATGATCTTCATTAAGTGAAGCCATGGGTAGCCTAACTTCACATGAAAGTGATTTGATGTCAGGATGATGGAAAATGAGACATTTAATTTTTTTGGTCCAACTTGTAGAGGAAGAGTTATCGAACCTATCGTAGGGAAAGAAAAACCATTATGTGTTTTGATCCATGCTTTCAGTTGTTCATAAGTATCTTGATAAATTTCATGCACAAACAAGAATTCTTCAATGATCACATTCGAGCTACACAAACAGGGTCAATTAGTATCCCATTAGTAGGCTTGTCATTGATTCTTCTGGAAATGTAAAGAGGACCATCGGGTGCATGTTTAATTATGTCATTTTGTGAGAAATAAATGTCAAGGGACATATTGGTTAGGACCTTACGAGGTTGAACTTCAATGATTCCAATCATACTATCCATAGGATTTTCCTCATTACCATTCAAGTTGTAATTATTCATAGCAAAATTCATCACATCATTCTTGTTTTCACTAGCTTTGACAAAGGAGATGTTTGATTTGGCATAGGATTGGTAAACATTTATAAATTTTGGTTATAAATGTGATTAGAATCATTGAGGTCTTGCACAATATGTTTTAGAATCAATGATAATGGTAAAAGGCATTTTTTCTCTAGTTTGGAGGTAAAGGCTTAGTAGGATCAAGAGCTCTAACATGAGGTAAGGAAATTAAGTTCTTGTTTAAGAGTTGCATCATGATGGAATGAAGGGTATTAGGTAGAGGGGTAAATTGTATATTCCTCTCCCCAAATGTATATGGATTTGTCATCTTTATAGTAGCCACTTGTGTTTCAAAATGTTGAGTTTGTTGAGGAGCATTAAATTGTATAAAGCCCTTATTTGGTTTCTTGAATAATTGGTAATTGGTTTGAGGCATGGATTTGGATTTTTCAGGATGGTTAGAGGGAGTTTTCACTTCACGACTACTAACCGAATCTTGGTAATCACAAAGGGTTGTACATAATTGTGTGAAGGAGAGAAATTTCATCATCCAAGTCTTATCTTGAAGCTTATTTTTTAAATTATCAATGAACATTCATTGAAGATCAGGATCGAGAATCCTAATGTTGATTTGTGAGTAAAGAAATTGATAACAGGTGATAAAGTCAATGACCTTTTAATCATCCTTTTGCTTACATTTCATCAAATCTGCCAAGGTCATCTTAGGACCCATGTGCGCTTGGAAATGATTAAGGAAGGCACCAACAAGTTCATTGAATGAATGTATTGGGTTATTTGGTAAGTAAAATACCATTCCAAGGCAGTGTCTTTCAAGGATCTAGGGAGGATTTTAGCCAAGAGTTTATCCTAAAAAATGAAATCGCTACATAAGGTTCTGTATGTGGAAAGATGGCTAATAGGATCTCCTTTCCCACCATATTTCTCAAATCTAGGAATTTCTATACCTTGTGGCATTTGTGTTCTCAATATATCTCTAAGGATAAGGGGTTTCTTTTGACATATTGTGAAGGTTGGCCATTTTGATTTTGATTCAATATAGCAATTTTTTGTTGGAGGGATGAAACACTTTGCAAGAGTTGGTTAAGGATAGGATCATTGTTTGTGTGTGAGATGGAGGTGAATAAGGTGGAGATGTATATGTGTTCAGAGGACAAGTGAATTGTAAGTTTGTGAGGGGAGATGTGTTAGGAGATATGAGATTTGAATGCACAAAACTACAAGGATTCCAAGTGGAAACACCTAAGGTAGTATTGACGTTGCTAGTGGGTTGTATGGTTGTAGTAATAGTTGGATTAATGTATGTCAGAATATAGGTCATGGTTGTGGAAGGAGGAATAGGATTTCCACCTTGAATTTGAGTATATCCTAAAGTTTGAGCACAACTAGTCATTGTAGGGACATTCTTATCAATGATATGAGATAGGCTATAGATAAATTATATTCTTAGGTCATTATCAATATTCTCCTCATGTTATCTATGACAGGAATCACAGTACCAACAATGTATTCAGAACTCACAAAGTTTTGTAATTTTTCTAATTCTTCATCCATTTTTCTTAGGTTCTCTTGAGGGACATTAGGAACCATTGATTCAAAATTAGTAACATTAGTTTTTGGTAAGGAGGTCATAGGGAATGAGGTGTCAAGGGCATGGTCCATAGTGGGTTGGCTAGTATCAACGCTATGAGTGAAAGAGTTGGAAAACCCAAGATCCAGAACGAGTGATGTTATGTAGGATGGCATGATTCTTGAACTACATCTCACGATAGTATTAGTAATAGGACACCAAGTTGTGAAGCTCATACACGTTTCACCAAACCTAAGGTGCACCCAAAATGGAGAATAGGAAAGAACCAATCAACAATAGGAAGTGTAATGCAAATATGTAGAAAGAGAACAATTTCCAGATTTTAAAAAAGATAACCTTTTTATTATACTATGCAAAAAACTGAAAGTGATGCCTTGGAAATCTAATTTATGTTTGAAATGCACTTGAATTGATCAATTAGTCTTATTGTAAATGATTGCAGAAAACAAAAAAAAATGGAAATTAAAACAGAGAGCTGAATGTAGAAACATAGAATGCAGACATAGGGTTTTTATTGCCTAGAAATTCAGTAATAGGTCTTATTGGGGACTTGTTCCCCCATGGGTGAATGGGTCTTCTATCAGGGTTTTGAAAATTTAAATTACAAATTTCTAAGTTGATGTTTATGTTTTTAGATTTTGGTTGCAAATAGGTAGTTACAGTTTCAAATTTCTAGCAAATTAGATCTAAATGCAAGTGTGAAATGATGCTAAATGACAAGAAAAAGACATAATTTTAGATGCAATTTTGATTAATTTTTTTTATTTAAGTGACTGATCATGCAATGTTATGTAAGAACTATGTAAAATTAATGAAATTTTTGAATTTTTTAGATTTTAAAGAATGAAAAAATGCAAACATAAAACCTTAAATGAGATGCAAACTAATACAAGTTAACAACCCTAAATGAGATGAAAATCAATGCAATTCAATGCAAAGTAATGCAAATCCTAGATCTAGGGTTTGAATGGACTCTAAATTCAAAAGGTTTATAGTGCAAGAATGTCAAGTTCACCATAATGAAACAATGAAAAATAGGAGTGGGGTGTGTGTTACAAAGGGGGTTCACCAAAATAATATATGATATAGACATATTTTCCTTTATTTAAGTAGGAAATGAGATCCACATAATGAAGTGACTTACAACCCTTAGGTGAGTCAGCTTAATGAGGGAATCTACTAATTTCCTTATGATTGAGGATGGGGGTATCAGACTAAACAACACTTTTGGAAGAAAAACTAAAAACAATAAATCTACTCAATTATGCCAATTCAAACTTGAAAAATCAATTTAAAGATTAATACAAATAGAAACAACAATTTTTTTTGCAAATATGAGAAGGGTTAAACACTGTGTACAAGTCACCAAAAGGATTTTTTGAGAGGCAAACTGGGACTCATTCGCCCATGGGTGAATGTGTCTCTATGAAGAGGTTTCAAACAACTTTCAAGAGCTTTTGATGATAGTTTGTAGCTTATGTTTTATCTTGGTTTTAGTTTCAGAAAGTCAGAAATTAGATATGTAGGTGAGATTTTGTGATTTGACAACTTTGACAACTTTTGCAACTTCAACATCCAAAGACAAATTTTTCAATCTTTCTCTTCAAGAGATCTTCAATCCTTCTTCAACCTAAGATCTGCAACACAACACAAGAGAGAGAAAAATGTTTATTTTTGGTGAATTGGGGTCTTCCTTGGTCAAACCCCATTTGGGTAATAAAAACTTGAATTGAAATAATGAAACATGAAATGAATGATTAATGAACAATGCTATGTTACAACTCACCAAACCCTTGAGTAAACCTTTGGAGATCTGAAATCTTGAGGATGATCTTGCATGAAATGGCTTCTAGGGATGTGGATCTTGATGCTTGAAATATGACTTGAACGTTTGACTTGGATCTTTGAAACCTACATCACAATGTTAGCTCCAAAAACATGCATGATTGTAAAAGAATTTGACATGATGCAAGTGAGATCTTGATTTCTGCAATAAATCATTGATAAATCTACTCTTAAATGCCCTTGATCATAAATTTTTCTATGCTTTTTGCTCACTTGAATTTCTTGATTTCTTATGATTTGAATTGATGAAATAACCTTATATTTATAGGTATGTATCCTTAATTTCTCAAAAATTAAACATTACAAGTCGACATTGAAATTTGAATTTAGGGACATTAAAATACCACCAAAAACATATTTTAAATTTAGGTTCAAAGGCCTAGGGAGGACCCATTCGTCCATGGGTGAATGCGTCCTAGAACACACATTGCTCAAGGTAAAGTATTATGTGTTGTATTAATTGTTGTCAGGTTTCCCCTTCAAAAAATATAATTTAGTAGGTTTGTAGATGTAAAATAGGGATTATTAAGGAATAATTAGGTCTAATTTAATTGAGGGACCAAACAAAGTGTGAAAATGTAAAGGAGTACATTTTTCTACACTACAATATATATAATTATATATATATATCCTATTTATCTCCCTCTATCTATCTCTTCATATTTCTCGCTCCCTCTCTATATATTGATATATCTCTCCCTTTGTCCCCTCTCCTTCTCTATCTCTTTTGTGTACACATCTCTCTTTCTTGACCTCTATTTCTCTATCTCCACCATTTCTCTACCTCTCACCCTCTCTTCCTACCTTCCTATCTATCTTTCCACTCTCTCTTTCTCTCCCACTCTCTCTATATATCCTTAAATCTCTATCTCTCTCCCTATCATTATCTATATCTCTCCATATCCTTTTCTCTATCTCTCCATCTCTCCATTTCCCTCTATATACATCTCTCTCTCCCTCTCCCTCTCCCTCTCTATATATTGAGCTATACCTCCCTCTATCCCCTCTCTTGTCTCTTTATCTACCTCTCTCCCTCTCTACATATCTCTCTCCCTTTCTTTACCTCTATCTATCTATCTATCTATCTATATCCTACCCCTCTATATATCTCTTCATCTATCTATTTATCACCTCCCTCTCTCTATCTCTCTCCCTCTCCCTCTCCCTCCACCTTCCTTCTTTATCTCTCCCTCTCTCTCCCTCTTCACCTCTCTCTATATCTCCTTATACATCCATCTCTCTTTCTATCCCTCTATCTCTCTCTATCTCTTTATATCTCTCCTTATCTCCCTCTATCTATATCTCTCCCTCTCTCCCTCTCCCTCTCCCTATATATATATTAAGACATCTCTCCCTCTCCCTCTCTCTCTTCCCCTCTCTACCTATCTTTCTTCCTTTCTCTACCTCTATATCTCCCCTTCTCTCCCCTCTCCCTCTCTATCTCCCCCCTCTCCCACTCGCTCTATATATCCTTAAATATTTATCTCTCTATCACTCTATCTCACCCTATATATATCTTTTTCTCTCCCTTTATCTTCCTCTCTCCCTCTCTCCCTATCTCTACCTCTCTCCATATGCCACTTCCTATCTGTAAATTTATCTTTCTATATGTTTATCTCTCCCTCTTCTCTCTCTCTCTATATATATATATATTGTAAGGAAAGCTTAAGGTGCAGAACAAACTCTCCTAATGTCAAACCTCAGAGAAGAATGCAGATATGTCTTTAAATTTTGCAATTATAGTTCATTAAGATGCACATAAAAGAATAACAGAATAGAGAAATAAACACATACACAATTGGACACTAGATTTATGTGGGAAAACCCTTATGAGAGAAAAACCCACCACACCAAAGAAAAATACTTGTATTATAGTAATTGAACTACATACAAGTTACAGACTCTCCTTTCATATGTCAATTTTACAACATTTCCCTGATCAACCTTGTACAAAAGATCACTATTAAAATTCTCTCCAAAAACATACAATGAAATTCACACACTAATCAATCCTTGTTCATTCGAACAACTCTACCACCATTTGAACTGTTCATCATCCGACCATTATAGAGAATTCCATTTTTTTCACCGTTCACAAACGGTTTGTTGATCTCCCACAAGTGAATTGTCGCAATAGTCCATCTGCAAATGGTTTACATTCTGCTTCTCTCATTTGTTCAAAACAACCACATAGGATAGTCATTCAAACAAAATTCTTCAATTGCATTGCATATCGGTGAGACACTAGACCATGTCTCACCGATGCGAAACTGCCTATTGACCATCGCACACTGCAAAGTCTTCTACTAGTCTATCGCTCAGACTTGGTGAAGTCTATCCGATCACAAGACCATAAGCATGACCAGTACCATCAACAACAAACTGGTATGTCATATTGATAGTTCAAGTCTCCCCAATGTCCCAAAGAACACCGAGACCATGTACATTGACAAGAGTCACACTGACGTTCATTAGGAGCAGATCCACCAGCAAGAGTAATATTATCGACATCAGACTAGGAAGTCACATCGATAGTTCAAGTCACCTTGACACGTCCATCGGCAAGAGTCTCCCTAATGATCTCTTCGGCTAGACTTCTACCATCGAAACGAGTTAAAAATATCACTCTGATAGTTCTGGTCACATCGACGACTCCTATTAGCAAGACATACCACATGTCACACCAATATCAGTCAGACTTCTACTATCAGAATGAGATTGAAATCTCTCTTTGATAGTTCAATTCATACCAATCAATTTCGTCAGCAAGAGAAACCATCCGTCTCACCGATTTGATCCCTTCAAGTCTTTAGAACACTACTTGTCAAAAAGACATTCCAAGGGTCTCATCGATTTTTCTCTTTCAGGAGTTTCATGTCAGTAAGTTTGAGGCACATTTTCCAACAATCTCCCACTTGACGAAGATCTTACTGATACCTCTAGAGCATTCAAAAATTACTGAGGTTCATGGGCTCCAAGGCCCATCGAACTAACACACCATCTATACTTGTTTGTGCTCACTAGTTTTGTCAATTCATCCACAACATTTTCTAAAGTATCCACTTTTTCTAAACAAACCTTTCCATCCTCCACCACATCTCGTACAAAATGATATTGCACATCAATATGTTTTGTCCTGGCATGGAAAGTAGGATTTTTCGCCAGACAAGTAGCACTCTGACTGTCACAGTAAATTGTAATCTTCCCTACATCAAACCCAATATTAGAACACAAATGTTTTAACCAGATTGCTTCCTTATAGGCATGTGTAGCTTCCATGTATTCAACCTCTATAGTGGAAAAAGAAACTACAACCTGCCGCTTGCTCATCCAACTAACTGAATCACCATTCACCATGAAAATATATCCACTGGTGGATCTTTTACTGTCAACATCCCTTGCCCAATCAGAATCCACATACCCAAAAATGTTGAGAGTCCTCTATGATTCAACCAAATTTCCATGGTAACACAAAGCATATTCTGAAGTGCCCTTCAGATATCTAAACACTCTTTTCACAACATTCCAATGTGTCCTGCTTGGATTTTCCATAAAAAAACTAAGTACTCCCACTGCTTAGGCAATGTCTGGCCTTATACAGACCATTGCATACATTAAACTACCAACTACACTTTCATGAGGCACCCTGGTCATGTCCTCCATCTCAGTAGGAGATTTTGGACAATCTTCAACAGATAGCTTCATTCCCTACAAAACTGGAACAACTAGCTGCTTGCAATCAGTCATACAAAATCTCTCCTCAGCAGTGTTAATATATTTTCTTTGGTTGATCCAAAGCTTTCTGATTTTCCTATACCTAGTTATTTCCATTACCAGAATATACCTTGCCACACCCAAATCTTTCATTTCGAACTTTGCAAACAACTAAGATTTTAGATTAGAAATCATAAACTTACTATTCCTTATGAACAACATATCATCCACATATAGGGAAATAATTAAAATACGATCATTCTTAGCTTTGTAATACACACAATGATCATATTTCGATCTTACAAATCCCAATGACAAAACAAATGTGTCAAAATTCTAGTACCACATTCTAGGAGATTGTTTTAATCCATAAAAAGATTTTTTCAACTTGCAAACCAGAGTTTCTTTACCTTTATTCACAAAGTGCTCTGGCTGGGACATATAAATTTCTTCTTCAAGATCACCATGAAGAAACATTGTCTTCACACCATTTGTTCAATCTCTAAATCATATGCAGTAACAAGTGACAAAAGAAATCTGATATATGTCAGCTTTGCTATCGGAGAGAAAATTTCCCCATAATCAATTCCCTCTACCTGGGAATATCCCTTTGCAACCAATCTCACTTTATACTTTTCAACATAGCCATCTAGACCAATTTTCTTTCTAATTACCCATTTGCAGCCCACAAGCTTTCTACCTTCAGGAAATGGAACCATATCCCAAGTATCATTTTTCTTTAATGATGCCATTTCTTCATTCATGGATTCTAACCAGGAATTTGAATTAGACATTTCAGTTGCCTCTTTTACAGTCCTAGGCACATTAGTATTAGTATTCAAAACATAGGCACAACTACTAGAGAATCCATACCTATCTGGTTGTCGCCTTTCACATGTAGACCACCTCATAGGTTGAGGCTGAGGGCATTGTTCATCATCTTGCTCAGAATTCTTAGAGCTACTTGAGCTCTCCTCAGGTTTAGGTACATTTTGAATTTTGAATTCCTCTTTATCTAGTGTTAGAGGAATTTCAACTACATCCTTTTTGTTTTCTGATTTTGTCTCTAACTGCAGATCTAAAGTAGAAGGCTTCAACTCATGAAAAATAACACTCATGTTGTACAAAACCTTCTTAGTCTCAGGATTCCAAAGCTTGTATCCTTTTATGCTAGCACTATAGCCAATAAAAATACATTTAACGACCTTGTTCTCCAATTTAGATCTTTTTCCATTCAACACAGGCATATGCCTCGCATCCAAAGACTCAAATATGTCTTAGAGAGGGTTTCTTTCTAGACCATGCTTCCAAAGGTGTTTTATCAACAAGAGCTGAGTTAGGGAAATGATTTATTAAGTAACATGTTGTTGCAACTACCTTAGGCTAGAGTTTGTCCTCCAAGCCAACACTTCTCAACATACTTCTTGCCCTTTCCATCACTGTCCTATTGAACCTTTCAGCAACTCTATTTTGCTGTGGAGTGTAGGGTGTAGTTTTATGTCTTTTAATTCCATGATCTTTGCAGTACCTTTCAAACTCATCAGAACAAAACTCACCTCCATTGTCAGTCCTTAAACACTTATTTTTCTTCTAGTCTGATTTTCCACAAGGTTTTTAAATTCCTTAAAATGACTAAACACTTTTGATTTACTTTTTAAAAAATACATGAATGCCTTTCTTGAATAGTCATCAATAAAAGAAACATAATATTGAGATTTCGATAATGAAGGAACATTCATTGGACCACACACATCAAAATGAATGTAATCAAGTATACCAGAAGATTTGTGAGGACTAGAATAAAATGAAACATGTGTTGTTTTCCATATATTCAATGTTCACAAAATTTGAATTCAAGGTTACAGCCATCAAGCCCTTCAACCAGGTTTTTATTTTTCAAGGTTTTTAAACCTTTTTCTCCAATGTAGCCAAGCCTATGATGCCACAACATAGTCTTTTCTACTAGAATTTTAACTTCCAAAGAGTTTTCACTAATAGGAAAGTTTTCCTCCTCTCCACAAGAAAATTTTTGTGACTTTGCAGAGACACTATTGCATTGAACAACAAGTGCATCCAAATTATACAAAGTACCAGTTCAAGCACCCCTAGCCAACACCATTGAACCTCTAGTCATTTTGTAGCCATTTCTAGAGAATGACACTTGCACTCCAACATCGTTCATCTTATATCAAAAAGTAAATTTTGAGCCAAACCTAGTATATGCATTACATCATTGATTCCCTTCACTCTTCCATCAGGGGACTATATTCTAACTCTTCCACAACCAACTATTTCTAGAGATGAATCGCTTGCCAAATATACCTTTCCACCATCGTATTTTTTATACTTTGTGAACCAGTCTCTATGTGATGTCATGTGGAAAGATGCTCCAGAATCAATCATCCAGACATCATCTGATGCCTGAGTTGCCAAGGCTGTAATGAAGGCATATGCATCGCTCTAAGAAGAATCATTGTTGGAAGAATTCTTCTTCTTTTTCTTTTTCTCCTCTTTGCAATCCTTTTGGGAATGACCAGGCTACCCACAGTTCCAGTACTTCACCTTGGACTTTTTTCCAGGAGACTTTGATCTCCCTTTTGATTTTGATTTTGACTTCTTGTCCTTCTTCTTGCCTTTTTATTTCAATCATCCTCGGACAACAGGGACCTCCTTCACCATCTCAAAATATTTCCTTCTCATCTCTTTTGATAAAAAAGAAGCAACAATGTCTTCCATCTTAAAAATGGATGTCGTACTCCCAATAGGCATCACCAAGTGATCCCAAGAATTTGGAAAATAACATAACAATAGCATACAATTATCTTATTCATCAATTTTCAAACCCACAAATGCTAACTGAGCAATCAACATGTTAAAATCATTCAAATGATCAACAATAGATGCTCCTTCCTACATTTTCAAAGAGTACAACTTCTTCCTTACAAACAACTTATTCACCAAGGACTTGCCATGATAAATGTCTCCTAGTCTTTTCCATAAAGAAGATGAAATATTCTCTTCATGAACATTTAGAAGAATAGAGTTTTCCAAATAGAGCCTTATCAACCCTTTTTATTTTTGATGAGACACAAAATCATGTCTCATTGATGCTAAAAATCATGATCAACCAACAAATCTTCCATTTTGAGTTTCCACAACTCAAAATTGCTGCCATTGAATTTCACAATTTCAATCTTTCTTGATGTGCTTGCCATCTTAATCTATAATTTAAATTACCATACTTCTACAAGAGACTCCCACTGAACAGGATTGACAAAAAAAATCCAACCTACCCATAAGGATAACACAACTGTCCAGGCTCTGATA
This sequence comes from Sequoia sempervirens, assembly GCA_007258455.2. Lineage (NCBI taxonomy): Eukaryota > Viridiplantae > Streptophyta > Pinopsida > Cupressales > Cupressaceae > Sequoia > Sequoia sempervirens. The sequence goes on along the minus strand of VDFB02193867.1, from coordinate 767,151,087 downwards.
CCACTTGTAAGGAAAGCTTAAGGTGTAGAAAAAACTCTCCTAATGTCAAACCTCAGAGAAGAATGCAGATATGTCTTTAAATTTTGCAATTACAGTTCATTAATATGCACATAAAAGAATAACAAAATAGAGAAATAAACACATACACAATTGGACACTAGATTTACATGGGAAAACCCTTATGGGAGAAAAATCCACCACACCAAAGAAAAATCACTTGTATTACAGTAATTGAACTACATACAAGTTACAAACTCTCCTTTCAGATGTCAATTTTACAACAACATTTCCCTGATCAACCTTGTACAAAACATCATTGTTACAATGCTCTCCAAAAACATACAATGAAATTCACACATTGATGAATCCTTGTTCAATCGAACAACTCTACCACCATCTGAACTATTCATCATCTGACCATTATAGAGAATTCCATTTTTTTCACCATTCACAAACAATATGTTGATCTTCCACAAGTGAACGGTCACAACAGTCCAACTACAAATGGTTTACATTTTGCTTCTCTCATTGGTTCAAAACAACCACATAGGACAGTCATTTAGAAAAAATTCCTCAATTGCATCACATATCGGTGAGACACTAGACCGTGTCTCACTGATACCAAACTGCCCATTGACCATCGCACACTACATAGTCTTCTACTGGTCTATCGCTTAAACTTGGTGAAGTTTTTCCGATCACAACACCATCGACATGACCAAAACTATCAACAAAAAACTAGAATGTCATATCAATAGTTCAAGTCTCCCTGATGTCCCAAAGAACACCAAGACCACATACATCGACAAGAGTCACACCAACATTAATTAGGAATAGATCCATCGGCAAGAGTAATACTATTGACATCAAATCAGGAAGTCACATCGACAGTTCAAGTCACCTTGACGCCTCCATTTGCAAGAGTCTCCCTGACGATCTCTTCGACCAAACTTCTACCATCGGAATGAGTTATAAATCTCACTTTGACAATTCTAGTCACTCCAACAACTCCCATCGACAAGACAGATCATAGGTCACATCGATATTTGTTAGAATTCTACTATCAGAATGAGATTGAAATCTCACTCTGAGAGTTTAAGTCATACCAACCAATTCTATTGGAAAGAGAAACCATCTATCTCACCAATCTGATCCCTTCAAGTCTTTAGAACACAACTGCTTGTTAGAAAGAAATTCCAAGGGTCTCACCGATTTTTCTCTTTGAAGAGTTTCATGTTAGTAAGTTTGAGGCACATTTTCCAACATATATGTATATATATATCACTCTGTCTTTCCCTCTATATCTCTCTACCTCTCCCTTTCCCTCTTCCTCTATTTTTTTGCTATATTCCCCTCTATATCTCATTCTCTCTACTCCTACCTCCATCTCTCTATTTTTATCTTTCCCTATACCTCTTTATATCTCTATATATTTCTCTCCATCTTCTTCTCTCCCTCTATTTTCATCTCTCCCTCTCTATGTCTAAATATATCTCCTTTTATGTATCCATACCTCTATCTCCCTTTCCCTCCCCCTCTTGCTAGAACTATATATTTATATCTCTATTTTACTCTCTATATCTCTTCGCCTATCTCTATCACTCCCCCTCTTTATATCTATCTTCTTATTGTTGGTAATGGAGCCTACTTATCTTCTTGATTCAAAGGTTCTATTTCAATTGTGTTGGATGCTATTTCTTGATGGGGGGTGTGGAGGGGCTTTTGTCATGTCCCCTTCTCAGTGACATCTCTCGGAGTACAGGATTGGCCTATCATACGACCCTCGTAGGCTGATAGACTAGATAGAGGGTCACGTTGGAGCTTGGCTCAGCTTCAGTTGGCATAGTTTGATCAATTGGCTTTCGTTCGGGCTCATTCGGAGACCTTTTGCAGAAATTGCTATTTTTAGCAGTTCTTGGCAGTCAGCGTGGGACCCCTGCTATTTTTAGCAGTATGGATTTGGCAGTGTTCAGAATCACTTCAGTGTTCGTCAGCTTCAGACGGATAAGGCATCAGAGGTATAACGAGAGAGATATTAATATTTAATTAAATTAATTAAATATTAATTATATGGAGATTTTAATATAAAGTTATAATATTTAATTATAACTTAAGTGATTTAAGCTGAGGGGTCACCCATCATCATGAAGGGGCCAATTCGTGATTATATTTTATTATTAAAATTTGACTGAGACTATGGAAAGATTAAAAGAATTAAAAGTCAAATATTTTAATAAACCCTATTATTGAGGAAATCGCACTTTTGAGCAATATAGTGCATTTGCATTGGGTTTGGAGCCATTATGTGATTATTGAGAATTGAAATTGATCAACTTTGATCTGAGCAAGAAGCTTTAGGGTTTCAAGTTTGAATTCCTTGGGGAACGAGCCATCTCCATCGGAAGCAATTCAGAGGGTGTGAAATAACACCTGATTTATTGCCAGCAGAGGTTTCTTCATCCAGAGGAAATCATTGGACTTCATAGATTATATTATCTTCAGAGTTTTATCAGAGTTTTCATCCAGAGAACCCATATCTATCAGGGCGTACCTCATATAGAGTTTAGACATTGATTTCAAGGGAGCCATACAAATCTACATTAATTGCTGCTACAGGCCGTACCATTCTGTCAGGCCGTACTTGCATAAAAAGACGTGTTTCTTCATCTGGGTCAAAACGTCTCTCTTTTGGGTTTCTAATCTTCATCACCTTGGGCGCTGGAGTAGTTGGAGTCTTCTGAGATCATCAGACTGGAGGAGAAGCAAATATTCAACTTAGTCGTACCATCACAAGCTGATCATTTATTGCAGCAATAGAAATCAGGTTCTCAAATAAATCATTGCTTTTTAATATTGCATGTAACTGGGTATTTTTGTAATCATTCCGGAAGAGTAATAAATGTACCGGCATCCATATTTTGACTATTTGAGAGCTAGATAATTTTAATTGAATTTATCTTCAATTATTTGCAAAATCGCATTGTTATTTATTTCATGCAAAAACCTCAAAAACACTCAAAAAACCAAAAACCTTCAGAAAAACACAAAAATAGTCAGATACAGAGAAAATGGGGAAACTAGGGTTTCTACAGTGGTATCAGAGCTAAATCCTTCCATCCTAAGGGTTTAGCAATCTTATGCAGCCAGATCAGTTTGGCTCTCATAGGTATTACACACGCAGACGTGCTCTGATTGACAGACAACAGAGTTTGAGCAGGCAGCCAGGGAACATGGTTGACAGAAATGACAGAGCAGATAGAATAGATGTTCCTAGGAATGAGATTCCTCAAAACCCTAGAGATCAGGATGATGCAGAGGTTTTGCATGCACTCAGAGATCTTCGTGCAGGTCAACGGCAGTCAGATGATGTATTACAGCAGTTGGTAGTTGCACTTCAGAGATTGGGTACTCCGAGGAGACCGTCACCACATCGTGACGATGAGAGGAGTGAAGTAGGGTCTCGCAAGGCACCTAGGACAGCCTCACATGCAGTAGACAGGCCTACCAGGCCTACATTTGTGAGACAGGAGGCCAAGGAGGTCTTGGCAGGTGAGGAGTGTGATTAGTTGTTCACGGATACGCTTATGGCAGGGAACGAGGAGTGGGAGTTGGTACCACTGGAGGTTAGAGAACGGATCACTTTTGACCATTTTATTACACAGAGGCGAGAGCACCATAGAGGTCGATAGGATTGGAGACCTAGATAGTAGAACAATGACCTAAAACATGCAACAAACCGGCTTAACCTAGCGATGTTCGATGGTAGTGGCAAGGTGACAGCCCAGGCATGGATTAGCAAGTTAGACACCTTCCTCACACTATGTCCGATGGCTGAGGGAGATGCCATTCGATATGCGACACTGCATCTTGAGGGAGTGGCTTACGATTGGTGGCACCACGGGATGGTGACGTTAGAACATGATAGGATCACTTCATACCAGGAGTTCGTAGACAGATTGGTAGAGTGTTTTGACAGGAAGGATCTAGAATCCTACTTCAAAGACTTAGCCCAGTTGAGACAGAGTGGCAGTCTAGAGGCCTATATCGGTGACTTTCAGAGGCTTTCAGTCATGGTTCTGAACATATTAGAGAGGCGTTTGGTAGTGCTCTTCATGGAGGGTTTGACAGAGCCATTGCGAGGTTGGATCAAAGCTTTTGATCCTCCTTCGTTATAGGAGGCGATGAAGAAGGCACGAAGCATGGAGTTAGCGGCAACTTCTAGTAGATTTAACTCTAGAGGTTCTTCATCATTCAGGGATAACAAGGGCTTTAACAGAAATAAGGATAAATCTGATTTTAACAAAGAAAAATCAGACTTAAGAAATGATTCAAAAGGTAAATCAGCAGCTCCACCTTTGGATCGTGAAGCCCTTAACGACCTATGCAGGAAGAAGCTTTGCTTCTATTGTAAAGGACCATATGACGCCAATCACAATTGTCCTCTAAGACCTAAGGGCAAGGAAAATCGAGTGATGTGGGCATACTATGAGGACTCCAAATCAAAAAATTCTGAACAGCAAGAGAGTTCTGATGATTCAAAGCCAGAGGCTTCAGAGCCTAGAGCTGAGACAGAGCCCGAGCTTCAGATACAAGAGGCACATTTATCTAACATTCAACAGGAGGGTTCTTTCAGGATTCATGGTGTGTTAGCAGGGCAGAGGGTCATTACCCTACTTGATACAAGAGCTACACACAACTTTATAGATGCTAGATTTGTTGACAAACATGGACTCATCACTGAGGAGTTTGAGGGCATTAGAGTCAAAGTGGCCGATGGGTACACTTTGAGATGTGAACGTATGATAAAGGATCTCCCTTTACGCTTGAACAATTATGAGTTCAAGGCAGGTTACTATGTTGTTAATATGGGGGACATTGATTTGGTCTTGGGAATGAAGTGGCTACACTCATTGGAGGAGGTCACTCTTCGTCTCAAGGACATGGAGATCCGTTTTGATGTTGACGGGAAGACTCACATACTAAAAGCAATATGGGACAGCGACCTCAAAACAATTTCTTTTCGTTGGATGGAGAGGCTCATGCGTCACGACATGGTAGAGCAGGCTGCCGAGTGTCATTTAGCACCTATACAGGAGGGGCAGCAAAAGACAGAATATCATCCAAACATTCAGAAGTTGAGGTTTAAGCATGATAAGGTGTTCAGTGATATTCCGCTAGGTAGACCTCCAGACAGAGGCATAGAGCACATTATTGAGCTCGAGGAGGGTGCTAAGCCCGTGATGATAACTCCTTATAGGCATCCTAAGAGGTTAAAGGATGAGATAGAGAAGACAATAAAGGAGTTACTTGCTATGGGTCACATTCGACCTAGCAAATCACCGTTCGCTTCTTCAGTTGTATTGGTAAAGAAGAAGGATGGAATGTTACGTATGTGCATTGATTACAAGGTCTTGAATAAGAGGACAATCAAGAATAGATACCCGATACCGAGGATTGACGAGCTTATTGATGAGCTCCATGGGGCATGTTACTTTACTAAAATTGATTTACGATCGGGGTATCATCAGATTAGAGTCCGTGAGCAGGACATAGAGAAGACTGCCTTCCGATGTCATTGTGGGCACTTCGAGTTCGTAGTGATGCCATTTGGGCTCACTAATGCACTAGCCACTTTTCAGTCTACGATGAATAGAGTTTTTCATTCATTACTGAGGAGGTTTGTGTTGGTCTTTTTCGATGACATCCTTATATACAGCAGGACTTGGCAGGAGCACTTGGCTCATTTGGAGACAGTGTTGAGTATCTTGGAAAGGGAGTCCTTGTACGCCAAGGAATCCAAGTGTGACTTAGGGATGACCAAATTGCTATATCTAGGTCATATTATCAGTGCAGATGGAGTGCATATGGATCCTGAAAAGATCTGCGCCATTGTTGATTGGCCTACACCGGAAAACCTAACATAGTTGAGAGGGTTTCTCGGTTTATGTGGGTTCTACCACAGATTCGTGAATGGTTATTCACGACATGCAGCCCCGATGACAGATTTACTGAAGAAGGGGGCTTTTGTTTAGACTTCTGAGGCACAGGAGTGTTTTATGAAGTTCAAGGAGTTGATGACCACATGCCCTGTTTTGGCACTACCTGACTTTATGAAGCCGTTCGAGCTTCAATGCGATGCATTAGGTGAGGGCATTGGTGCGGTGCTTATGCAGGACAAGCACCCGATAGTGTACGAGAGCCGCAAGCTCAGAGGACTAGAGAGACTGTATAGCATATATGATAAGGAGATGCTCGCGATTATGCATGCCTTGGAAAAATTTTGACAATATCTTGTTGGCAGCAAATTTTGCATTAAAACTGATCATAATAGTTTGAGACACTTCTTGGGGCAGCGAGATCTCAATGATAGACAGCAGAAGTGGGTCAGTAAGTTGTAGGCTTATGAATTTGATATCTCATATATCAAAGGTACACAGAACATAGTGGCTGATGCACTTTCACGTAGACCGTATTTGAGCACTATGGTTCATATCTCGGAGGATTGGAGGCATACGATAGTGGCAAAGTATGCCAAGGATAGTTGGGCCTCCAGCATTGTTGAGGGATTAGCAGTTGATACCAAGTATACGCTTGTAAATGACTTGATCATTTACAAGAACAGGATATTTTTAATCCCAGGTTCAGAAGTGAAGAACATAATTTTGTGAGCTTTTCATGATGTGCCTACTGTAGGACATCCTAAATACTTCAAAACCTACAGGCAGATATGGGAGAGGTTCACATGGAAAAGACTCAAGGAAGATGTTCTTCAATACGTGCGTGAGTGCCCTGTTTGTCAGCAAAACAAGCAGGAGAACACGTACCCGGCAGGTTTACTACAACCACTTCCGATTCTTGACAGGAAGTGGGAATGCCTGTCGATGGATTTTATTACGGGCTTGCCTAAAGCCCAGGGGTGAGATTGCATTTATTGAGTTGTGGATCGGCTTACGAAGTATGCCCACTTCTTTCTGATCACCATGACCTATACAGCTACACAGGTAGCAGAGGTGCTCTTTTGTGAGGTATTCAGACTTCATGGGTTGCCTCGGAGCATCGTGAGCGACAGAGATAGTCTGTTCCTGAGTAACTTCTGGCAGGAGGTATTCAGACTTTGTGGGACCGAGCTCACTCCGAGCACTAGTTACCACTCGCAGACTGATGGGCAGACGGAGATTGTGAACAAGTGGGTGGAAGGATATCTCAGAAACTACATTGCAGGGCAGCAGAAGGCATGGGTCAAATGGATACATTTGTGTGAGTATTGCTATAACTCGACATTCCATATGACCATTCAGATGTCCCCTTTCATGGCGTTGTACGGGTATGAGGTGCCGAGTTTTCTGGATTTGCTACTGGCGACAGTAGAGTGCTGAGTGTAGGAGGTTGGTTGCAGAGAGAGTTAGGATACTATGAGGGCTCTCAAGGAAAACATCGCCAAGGCACAAAATCAGCATAAACATTATGCGGATTAGAAGAGGACGGAGAGACATTTCGAGGTTGGTGACATGGTTTACCTCATGCTGCAGCCCTACCGTCAGTCCACTCTTAGGAAGAGTGGGTCAGAGAAGCTTAAGCCACATTATTACGGTCCTTTCAGGATCCTGAGGAGAGTTGGCGAGGTGGCTTACGAGCTTGAGCTTCCAGCAGAGAGCAGGGTACACAATGTATTTCATGTATCACACCTCAAGAAGGCGTTGGGACATCGTGTGGTACCATCTACAGTTCTACCTCCCTTAGATGATGAGGGAAAGTTGATCTTAGTACCTGAGTCCATCCTGGAGTACAGGGAGAGACCGTTGCGTCAGAGGACTATCAGGGAATATCTGGTGAAATGGAGAGATTTTCCTATTGAGGATGCTACGTGGGAGAGCGAGGATATTCTACAGCATCCGGCATTGAGATTGCTTGAGGACAAGCAATTTTAGGAGGGGCGGACTGTCATGTCCCCTTCTCAGTGACATCTCTCAGAGTACAGGATTGGCTTATCATACGACCCTCGTAGGCTGATAGACTGGATAGAGGGTCACGTTGGAGCTTGGCTCAGCTTCAGTTGGCATAGTTTGATCAATTGGCTTTCGTTCGGGCTCATTCGGAGACCTTTTGTAGAAATTGCTATTTTTAGCAGTTCTTGGCAGTCAGCGTGGGACCCCTGCTATTTTTAGCATTATGGATTTGGCAGTGTTCAGAATCACTTCAGTGTTCGTCAGCTTCAGACGGATCAGGCATCAGAGGTATAACGAGAGATATTAATATTTAATTAAATTAATTAAATATTAATTATATGGAGATTTTAATATAAATTTATAATATTTAATTATAACTTAAGTGATTTAAGCTGAGGGGTCGCCCATCATCAGGAAGGGGCCAATTTGTGATTATATTTTATTATTAAAATTTGACTGAGACTATGGAAAGATTAAAAGAATTAAAAGTCAAATATTTTAATAAACCCTATTATTGAGGAAATCGCACTTTTGAGCAATATAGTGCATTTGCATTGGGTTTGGAGCCATTATGTGATTATTGAGAATTGAAATTGATCAACTTTGATATGAGAAAGAAGCTTTAGGGTTTCAAGTTTGAATTCCTTGGGGAATGAGCCATCTCCATCGGAAGCAGTTCAGAGGGTGTGAAATAACACCTGATTTATTGCCAGCAGAGGTTTCTTCATCCAGAGGAAATCATTGGACTTCATAGATTATATTATCTTCAAAGTTTTATCAGAGTTTTCATCCAAAGAACCCATATCTATCAGGGCATACCTCATACAGAGTTTAGAAATTGATTTCAAGGGAGCCGTACAAATTTGCATTAATTGTTGTTGTAGGTCGTACCATTTTGTTAGGCTGTACTTGCATAAAAAGACGTGTTTCTTCATCTGGGTCAAAATGTCTCTCTTTTGGATTTCTAATCTTCATCACCTTGGGCGCTGGAGTAGTTGGAGTCTTCTGAGATCATCAAACTGGAGGAGAAGCGAATATTCAACTCAGCCGTACCATCACAAGCTGATCATTTATTACAGCAACAAAAATTAGGTTCTCAAATAAATCATTTCTTTTTAATATTGCATGTAACTGGGTATTTTTGTAATCATTCCGGAAGAGTAATAAATGTACCGGCATCCATATTTTGACTATTTGAGAGCTAGATAATTTTAATTGAATTTATCTTCAATTATTTGCAAAATCGCATTGTTATTTATTTCATGCAAAAACCTCAAAAACACTCAAAAAACCAAAAACCTTCAGAAAAACACAAAAACAGTCAGATACAGAGAAAATGGGGAAACTAGGGTTTCTATAGCTTTCCACTCACTTATGTTACTGGGGAGTCTAGGAGGGCAGAAAATATTTTGGAGCCTCCCTTGGTGAGGGTTCAAGGGTAGCACCCCCAAAGATATTTTTCATTTATTACATTTTAAGATAAAACATAGTCTAAAATCATGTGATTTAAACTGTTTTATATATTTTTAAATTACATTGTAATGTGCTCTTTATGATAGACATAATGTAAGTGCTTTATAACACACTCACATTATAACATGTGTCATGTTAGGGATTGCTAGTGACCAACTTAGGCTCAGTCACTACCAAGCCATAATGTAAGCACATTATAATATGAGTGTATTATAATGTGCTTGCATTATGCCTTAGATGGACCAAAAAGTGGTGGCTACTTTTTGGTTCCCCATCTTTTTGCACATGCCCTAAAATTGATCCAACAAGGGGGTTGACATAGGACAGCCTATCCCTATCAATCTAATAAATTTGCTTAAAAGTATTTTCAAATACCACCATTCTCATAAGAAGATTCAAAAACATGAGGGAAAATATTTAATTGTATCGTGTGTAATGAACTACCTATTTGTTATCTAAAATATGCTTATTTCTATTAACATCAAAAATAAGATTTTTTTTTGCAAAAAATGAAATAAATAGAAATATTATATTATCATTTATGAATTGAATACAAAATATAATGACTATTTCATTGCATCATCTAAATATAGTTTATTTCATCAAATATTACATCATATTTTCCATTGCTCATCAAATCAGTATACAAATCTATAAATTTACTTTCGTCACAACCATAATGTTATGTAAAAATCAATAATAATACCAAGTCACATGAAATCATGATATTTTCTCTGATAACAAGTCTTCAGTATCTCAACTGCAAGAGGGAGAGCATGTCATGCCAATTATTTATTCGAATGGACATAACATAAACCAATTTATTTTTTAAGTACATTAATTAAACTTATCGATGTATAATTTTATTTGGAAGAGGTAATGCCTAAAATATTTCCTTGAGGTCATCACACATGAAATGCTACAAAAATCACACCACTCAAAGGGTTGAAAAAGGAAAAAGGTCAAGGTGAATGTGGTATACTTGATTTTCCCACTCTAAATGAAAGTTTCCTATAAGGGTTGGGAATTGTTTTTGAAAGGTGAACACCTCAAGGAAAATTTTAGAGAAAGAATCTCTCAGAGACTCTATATGAGTGGTGCTAGTCTAATATGATCGTATCGACCTAATGTAGTCAAGATCCAGGGGTCTTATAAAACTACCCAATCTTATAGCCTTAACATGTCATCCGATCCACAATAACATATAAATTGAAACCTAGAAAATAGGTGTTCTATCTTTTTGGAAGAAGCAACTGGGGTTTAGGACCTTTTCCTATTTCCTTCAAGTTTCACTCAAGGAAACCATAGAGATCTCAATCAAAGGATGGAATTAAGGAAAAGAGATCTACAATAGGGTGTCCTAGGGTGTGATTAAAGACAAAAAGGGGTTCACCACCAAGAAAGGCTTGGAAAGACAAGTAACATGCAAAACCTAACAATGTTGTTGGAAGAATGAAGAAGAATGATCATCTCTATAGTTTTGTGTTGTCATTGATGTCACCATGTTGTGTTTTCAAGTCTAATTCAGTGCTTGATCCAGTATTTTGGTCTAGTATATGAGCCTGTACTCAAGCTGTACTCTTCAGTATTCTAGTCCGCAATCCTCCACATTTGGTAGTTGATGCTTGTGGTTTTGGGAAACTGTTTATGGTTGCTAAAGGAATGTATATTCAAAATTTTTTGTGCTCTAGTGCTCATACGACATATTGGCATTATTTTTTTGATTGCTTTTTTCAATGAAGTCTATTTCTGGTCGACTTCTTGGATTAGTTGTGATATGGTGAATTAATTTTTCTATGCAGATATATGTGCGACCTATCTTAGGTATATACTGACATGATTTCCATTTGGGAAGATTTTGTGAATGCTTGCAAGTCAACAGGTTGGTATTTTTGGTAAGAAAAAAAATGCATCTAATTAGGCCAACCTAATTGATGCTTGCGGATTGCCGGTCACGTTAAAAAGTTTACCAGGCGCACTGCAGTTTATAGGGGGTCGTGCTACCCGATTCCTGTAGTCTAAAAAAAAAATAAAAAAAATTGATGCTTGCGGATAGATCGAGTATATATATATGCTGAACAATTTTTGAAGTGAGTGTGTGTGTGATCGATGAAGCAATAGTGAATGTGAAAGTGAAGAAGAGTGAAAATGATGAAGTGTGTCAAGTCAAACTATTGAGCATCACTGGAAATGCATCAACACTTGTCAGGTGTACTATTTTTAGTTCATTCTGGCTGTGAAGCCCAATTTTGTTTGGTGAATCCTTTTTGTAGGCAGTGAGCCTCCCTTGTAAGCAGTGAGCTTTTGTATCTAGACAGTGAGTCCTCTTCAACGCAGTGAGCCCTTGGTAGTGAGCCTTATATATTTAGTTTTGGAACTACTTTATATTGTGAGTTAATCCTCACCATGGTTTTTCCCTCCTTGGGTTTTCCACGTAAAAATCTAGTGTTCATTGTGTTGATTTTACTTTATGTTATCTGCATTTCATGTTCATACTTAATAACAGAATAGTGTGATTGTGGGATTGATAAGTGTTGGAGTTTTAAGTTTAAATTTTGTGACAAATGATTCAACCCCCCCTCTCAGTTGTCCTACACCTTTTTAACAATTGGTATCAGAGCTTTGGTTCCTTGGTGTTGATCTTAACCGCTTGAGATAGATCTTGAAGGTTGATAAAATGGATGATAAAGAACTCTGAACTACACTTGAGGATCTTGACAAAGTTGAAAATGAAAACAAAGATCTAAAAGAGAATCTTGATGAAGAAAATGAATGTGTCTAGAAGCTAAAAGAACAATTAAAGAAATTCAAAGAAAGACACAAAGAAGTGAGTGAGTAGCTGAAACATGAGATAATTGGATTGAAAGTGCTTGTAGAAGAAAAGAAGAGAATTGAAGAATGTCTGAATATAATGGTACAAAATAAGTCTGATGAATGCTCTAAACTTGAACAGGAGGTAGTAAACTTGAGAGTAGAACTAGAAAAGACAAAACTCTATGAGAATAATTTTAGGTCTAGCTCCGATAAGCTTGGATAACTACTTGTTGGATAAAAATCAAGTAAAGACAAAGCTTGCTTGGGAAATGATGCAAGTGAAAGTTCCAAGGAAAATCAAATAATTTAGGACAAAGGGAAGCAAAAAGGAAATTCAAGAAATTTTGCAAGGAGACTGCTTGTGAGACAACCTAATGCACAAAGGTATCCCTCTTTCAATGGTATCTATTTTTCTTGTAATAAACATGGTCATAAGGAAACAAAGTGTAGGAGTAGGATGAATCAATTTACTAGTTCTTTCTCTGGACATTTTTTTTCGTGCAAGAAGGTTGTACATAAAGCTATTGAATGCAGATCTTAGGTGAGAATGATCAGTTGGGTGATGATGAATAGGTTAATGTTGGAGTCATGGACAGACACTGAGAGGGGGGGTGAATCAGTGTATAAAATTTTTCTCAACTTCGACCAAGATTTTAATTCTGATTTCCTTTTCTTTCTACAATAGAGTAGAGTAATCACTTTTGAAAGCACAAAGATATGACAACATCAACTCAGTCTATTAGACAACTTATGAAAATATGATTTGAGTGAGATATATTGCATTTGTCAAAACATAGCTTAGATTTGATCTCAATATTATTCTGATTAATGCATTCATGAGTTGAATGTAATCATTCATAAATGGGTATGTGCAGGATCATGGTATGCCAAACAAGCCCTTAAGTGGAAATGAAAATTCAGAACAATTAGAGTTAGGCAACTTGATGTAAAAATTTGAATAAGTTATCTATACTATTTCAAAAACATGTAAGAATAGATTCTGTGGGAAATTGAATGTAGTTTCTAAACTACTAGGTTTATTTTTTTAAAAACAAAATCTATTTGGTGAAAATTTAAAATTTCAATGCAGTATTACTTAAATTTCAGGAAAAAATTAAGAAGTAGGTGTCTCCTGACCACCCTAACCATAATAAAATGATAATATTTTTTTATGAGATTTGAGATGTAAGTAGAGGACTCATGTTCGATGTGACACATATTTTTTGTAATTTTTTTCCATGTAAATAATTAATTATGAATTTTTTATTACAACTTTTTAAAAATATAAAAACTCGTATGTCTGACCACCTTAACTTGGTCAAAATTTCATGAAATTCAATTTTTTTTTTAATCCTATAGTATGCAAAGCATAGAATGTGACGCATGTTTTGGATTCAAAAATATGATACCGTTTGAAAGTTATAAATGTTTTACAATCAGCCTATCAATCAAGACTTTTGTCATAATTCTAGTAGAAAATAAATAATAATAATCTATTAAATTCAAAATAAAGAAACATAATTTATATTGGCAAAAAGCTGAGAATCTCCTCTACAAACCCTTTTCATTTTATCAATTTTGGCTAAAAATAAAGTCGTCAGCCACATGGGCGAAGTCCGGAAAAACAAGAGTAAGCTGTTAAACACGCTTTTTGTGTTGACTTTTTAGGATTGGTATCTCCTAACCAAACACCAAAGCAAACCCAAGCCTATTCCCTAGGCAATGAATTTTGTGTCAGACATACCGGATATCGGATTTAAATCGGATATCCGATTTGAATCGAATATCTGATCTGTTCACATAGCATTTTAAAAATGTCAAGACTTTATAACATATGCAATATATCTCATTTGTATTTTATAGTTTATTTTAATATATTTAGTTTATAATATATGATTTGGT